>JAAFKN010000687.1:0-10670 GCA_011800035.1 Thermochaetoides dissita | reverse complement strand
GGGTGGCTGAGGATGAGGGTTGGGGGTCGTCGTCGAGGTCCATTTTAATGAAGGCGGTCGGGAATGGAGTGCCCCGTTGACCTTTGTGTAAAGGCTGGATATGGTAAGGGTTTGTTCAAGCCTGTTTGCTGGTGATGTTGAATGGAAATTTGCTGAGATGAAAATTCGAGGTAATCCATCGCCTCAAATGAAAGATTAAGGACGACTTTGAAGTGATGATGGCTCGAAGGCCCGGAATGTGTCAATAAATGTTGAAAATACCCGATAAATTGTGATATTACTCCTATAAAAGGAGGAGATCATCTTCATTGAATTATCGAACCAACTGACGGTTATGTTGATGCGAATGAGTGGACGAACAGAACTTTCAGAGAAGATCTCAGCAATCGTCAAATCTAACCCTAACCCTCGCTTTAGCCGCACAGGCAGCGAACAGCAGCACAACCCCTGAAAACCGTGGATTGAACAAAGGAAACATTACGAAGCAGTAGAGATAGAGAGGTTATAATGATGCCAACAAACTATCCATGGAGCTTCATTGGGCATCTAAATGGGAAAATAGACAGAAAGACTCCCGTACCGTGAATTTGATGTCGAGGGAGCTTCAAGCTCTGAGGGCTGGACAGCCTGGCTTCAATGGGGACTGACGACTGACCGTGTGGTTGTCACTAAACATCTTCTTGTAGAATTGTGGAGCAAAATCAGTTTATAAGCCAGTGGCATATCTAGCGATACCCGGGCCTAACTACGGATTACAACCTCTAATGCAATGCCAATCCCCCCATCACTAACACACTCAAAATTCTATTTATATCTGCCTAATCTCCTTGTCCACCATCTCCGGTCTCTCCACTTCCCACTCGTCGCGCAACACAGCAAACATAAGGTCGCACACGAGCAGGCTCTGGCCGAGGCCCCAAACCAGGGTAATCGCATAAAAGAAGTTCGCGTTACCACTGCCAGCATAAATCCACAGATGGTAGAAGGCGGGCCCCAAAAACACACAATACAAAATCACGGCCGCAATGACGAACGAATACCTCATCAGCGGGAGCACGTGTCTGTACAGCGGCACAACCGCCAGGAACAGCGATGTATCGCTGATACTGGGGTAAGGCTTGAAGATGGCGAAAATGCCGAGCAAGAGGGTGATAACGGCGAGCGGCTGGCTACGGATACGCACGCATAGCCCGCCTACGTAGCATGAGAGGTGTAGCCAGAAGACGGCGAGGAAGAAGGAACGGAAGGAGTCGAACATCTCGATGAAGAAGTACCACCAGAGGCCGACGTTGGGGGTTAGGTCGGAGAGGGTGAGTTGGACGCCGTAGGTCGCGGCTAAGAACTCCCAGGAGCCGGTGAGGAGGTAGGACATGCCGAGGAGGGCAGCCGAGATGAGTGCTACGGTGGTTGTGCAGACGGCGGAGAACTTGAAGGGGGAGCGGACTGCACGCGTGGGATCCTGGTGGTCGTAGGCGAGGAGAATGATCGGCGGGATCAGGAGGAGAGGGTACATGGAGAGGTAGCTGGCGAAGGCAAGGGCGGCCATGGCACCGAAGGGGGAACCGGAGACAGCCTTCGCGATGGCGTGGAGGATCGCGCAGGTGGTGAAGACGCTTGTGGACCGGCCGATGCATGTTGCTACGGTGAAGGGGTTGAAGAGGAAGCTATGTCTGTCAGTGTTGTCCTTCTCTCCGCACCGTTCACTGTATGGCTATGAGACTAATGTTGAGGGTACATACGTAGCCGCAATGACGAACCCACTCCAGCGCTTTTCACGGCGCGGAGAGGTGAAGTGGGCAGACGCGCCTGCCTCACCCGACTCAGCGATCTTCCACAGCGCATTGGCGCTCAGCAGGTCGACGATAACATAAAGGAGGTTCGTCAGGAACGGGAAGGTCGCGTAGCTCGGGAGCAGCGAGAAGAGCGGCAGAAATAGCGGCGCCTGGTGGTAGACGCCGCCGTCGTACGGGGACACGTTGTGGTTGTAGAGAAAGAGGCCCTCCTGCACTGGCAAAGGTCAGCTGGATTCTCAGCACTCAAAACAGATTAGATAGTGGCATACATCGCTTGAAGCTGGTCACCGGGGTCGAGATCTCGACACGGCCGGTGAGCAGGTCGGGTAGGGCGGGCAGCAGGCTGAAGATGGCAAGCCGCAGGACGGCAGCGCCGGCGTACAGCCCTACCGCCCGACCGAAGGTTACCTTGCCGTCATCCATCGCTCAGAGCGCCATGACGGCATGTAGAGTGCTGTGGGATGGACTCAAAGTTGACGTCAAACTGGCAATGTCAAGGGACAGGGCAGAGTGAAGCCAGGACAGCGCCAGCAACCATGGATGGACGTGGACTGTGGGCCTGCGATTGGAGAGTCCGGTGTGGAGCTTGGCTTTGGCATGCAGGGGGTCTGCGCCTCCCAGCAAATCCGGACCCGCCCTGGTGGGTCCCAAAATCTTATCAATGGCGGTGAAAAGCGGCAGAAAAGCAATTCGACAAAAAAAATGCCAAAAGTTCGAGAGTGGCTCCCACCCCGCCGAGTCTGAGACGGAACATCACCAACTTTGTTGACGACAGCTTCATTGCCTGATTGTCAACACACACCGCCACTATGGGCAAGGCCAAGAAGAAGGGAAAGGCCGGTGCGGCCAGAAATTACATGACGCGCACTCAGGCCGTCAAGAAGCTGCAGCTGAGCCTTCCTGATTTTCGCAAGCTGTGCATCTGGAAGGGTATCTACCCTCGTGAGCCCCGTGATCGCAGAAAGGTCAACAAGTCCGCTACCGCCTCTACCACCTTCTACTACACCAAGGACATCCAATATCTGTTGCACGAGCCACTGCTGCAAAAATTCCGCGAGCAAAAGGCCCTCGAGAAGAAGATCTCGCGCGCTCTCGGCCGCGGCGATGTCTCCAATGCCGCCCGTCTCGAGCGCAACGCCAATCTGCCCGAGAAGACGGGCAAGCCGCGCTACACGCTCAATCACATCATCCGCGAGCGCTACCCGACCTTCCAGGATGCCCTGCGCGACCTCGACGACTGCCTGTCCATGCTCTTCCTCTTCGCCAACCTCCCCTCCACCACCGCCGTACCCGCCAAGATGATCGCGCGGTGCGAGCGCCTGTGCCACGAGTTCCAGCACTACCTCATCGTCACACATAGCCTGCGCAAGTCGTTCCTGTCCATCAAGGGCATCTACTACCAGGCCAACATCCAAGGCGAGGACATCCTCTGGCTGGTTCCCTACAAGTTCAACCAGAGGATCGTGGGTGACGTGGACTTCCGCATCATGGGCACCTTCGTCGAGTTCTACATGACCCTGCTGGGCTTCGTCAACTATCGTCTCTACACCTCGATCGGCCTCAAGTACCCGCCCAAGTTCGACCAGATCAAGGACGACCAGGGCGCCGAGCTGGCCGCCTTCTCTCTCGAGGGCCTCAACCTGGCTTCACAAAGTGAGGAGCAAAAGGCCATTACCAACGGCGAGGAGCACGGCCCGGACCCGAAGGTGCAGGCCGAGGTTGACAAGCTTGTCGCAAAACTGCGCGAGGAGGAGCAGCAAGCCAATGGCGACAAGACAGAAGAGAAGGGCGAGGAAGAAGAAGGCGAGGACAAGCCGAGCGACGGCATCGACAAGTTCGAGCCAGTCGCGCCCGGCGGCGACGTCCTCCCCCAACCCTCCTACAGCAGCAGCGACCCGTCGCAACTATTCGCCAACTTCACCTTCTTCCTCTCGCGCGAGACCCCACGCCAGCCTCTCGAATTCATTCTGCGCGCCTTTGGCTGCAAGAGAATAGGCTGGGACGCCGTTCTCGGCGAGGGCGCCTTCACGACCGACGAGTCCGACCCGCGCATCACTCACCAGATCATCGACCGCCCCGTCATCCGCGCAGCAGTCAACGAGGACGGCGACGGCGAGGACAACCAGACCTCTCAGAAGCTGGGCCCCAACGGGCGGTACCCCGGTCGTATCTACGTGCAGCCGCAATGGGTGTGGGACAGCATCAACGACGAGGAGCTCAAGCCTCCGGAGCTGTATGCCCCTGGCGCGCAGCTGCCGCCTCACTTGAGTCCGTTTGTTAAGCCTACACAGGGCCAGTACGATCCGACCAAGCCGCTTGACGAGCAGCAGACGGAGGCTGAGGCGCTGGAGGCTGAGCTGGAGGATGCTCAGGCTCAGCGGGAGAGTAGTGACGCGGAGAGTGGGTCGGAAGTTGAGAATGATATGTCTGTTGCGTCGGATGAGGAGGATGACGAGGAGGATGATTTTGGTGGGTTTAGCGACGAGGAGGGGGAGCCATCAGATGAAGGCTCCGAGCAAGAGGAAGAAGACGAAGAGGAGGATGACGAGGAGGAAGCAACCCTCGAGCGCCAGCGCGAGCTAGAGGCCGAGCTCGCCGGCAAGGCGGTCAACAAGGGCAAGCCTTTGGATCCCAGGGTCAAGGCGAAGCTGGAGGCAAAGAAGGCGCTGGAGCGCAAGAAGAAGCAGGAGGCCGAGGAGCTGGAGCGTGCCAAGGGCATGCTCAGCAAGAAGAAGCGCAAGCTGTTTGAGCAGATGCAGTACAGCAATGCGAAGAAGAGCGCGGAGGATGCGAAGCTGCGCGCGAAGAGGAGGAGGATTGAGAAGGAGATGGCGGCGAAGAAGGCTTAGGACTCTCTACCTTTGTAGGGGATTAGATAAAAATGTCGGCAGGGGTAATGAGATACCATGTGGTGTAGGTAGACTTGATTTTGGTACTGTTGCTAGGCTTATAATGTAGGCATGCCCAAAATATTGTATCTCGACGACTTTTTTGGTCTAAACTTCGAGTTGTGTCTTGTGGTGTTGTTGTCGTTGCAGCAGGCAGCGACCTCATCCCCGTGTTTTACAAGGCGGAGCCCCACTCATCTTAACATCAGCTGAACTCTCACTAACTCACCTTTCATCTCATCTCATCTCAATTCTTAATTTCAAATTTTCGAGGCCATCGTCTCTCTCTCTCCCAGTCAAAGCAAAGCTCTGTGATTTACGACAGCTCATCTCGCAACCCCGCATCCCGATGGCCCCCATCCGCCGCTACCTCCGCATAACAAAGTATTCCGTCCTCGAGGTCCGTATCTACCTCGAGAACCCGGCTCTCGCTCAAACATGGCTTCTCAACCCGCGCGACCCAGTCCTGCCGCGCATTATTGAGGCTGTTCGTCCTCTTGTTCTGCCAAAACTGCGTGAAGAAAAGGAGCGCGAAAGGGAGTATGCTGCCGCGAAAAAAAAGGGGAAGAAGCTGAAAGCTGTTAAGGATGTTGTTGTGCAGGGTATGTACACTCACTCATTTGGTTCTGGTCACGGGGCTCGGTGCTGATATGGTTGAGTAGATGACTTTGAAGTGACGATTTTCCTGCTTGAGACAGATACGCGACACTCATTGCTGCACAAGCAGAAGATCTTTCGGGACAAGGTCCAGACTAAGATCACGTCCAATTCGACGAAGCTGTTAGGCGCCGGTACTGCCGATGAGCCGGTGGATGTTGACGCTGGCGGCATACCCCTCGATGAAGGAGAGTCGCCGGTGCCGGTTCTCGGAGAAGAGGATGAAGATGTGAGGTTGGAGGATATCCCCATGGCTGATCAACCCGATGCGGACGAGGGTAACCAGGCAAGAGGGGCCAAAAGACCGCGTCGTCGACCAACGGGGGGTGCTACCGCAGGGGATGCTATCGACGTCCCTTCAGATGAAGACAACAACTCGCAACATTCCGACTATGAAAACGCCGAAAACGGCACCTCCGACAGTGATTCTTCTGTCCTCTCAGCAAGGCCATCAAAACGCCATCGCGCCAAAACCCCTCCTGGAGGCGATAACACCGGTGACTCAGAGGCGAAGAAAAAGCTACATTTGCACATCACCTACGAAGGCTTTGCCATCTACGGCCGGGTCTTATGTCTCGTGGTCAAGAGGAGGGATGGAGCAGGCGGGTTTGCCGGACGAGGTATTACAGGCGCTGGGGCTACGTCTGCTTCGACTGGAGGTACTGGTGCTGGAAGACAGCAGAAGGGTGCTGCTGCTAAGCCGGCTGGACAGGCGATGATGGAGAATTGGATTGCTTCTACGCAGGTACAGCAGGCGGTTGAAGGCGAGGAGGGGGAGATGGAGGAGTGAGGTTGGGTTGTTTACTACCCACCCTGCATACCATGGGGATCGGGTTGGTCAGATGATGGATATGATGATGATTATTGATAATGCTTTAGGGATATGAACTCAAATATGTAATCACTGGGGGATAATCATGGTCTTGATGGACATATGAAAGATTCTTAAGATCATCAGGGTTGGTTTCTTCTGCTCACCTGTGCCTTACCTTGCTTGTCTGCGAACACCAGATGCACGTCTGCCAAATGTCCCTATTTTGTAACGTCCATCACCACACTAATTGTCCTCAGCTTTGAATCCTTGATTTGATACCCCAGCTTGGGCTTGGGCTGAGGCCATTCCAAGCTAAACATTCGTATTGCAGCATCGACCCAGTATCACACATACCCTACTGTCATTGTTACCACCACAGCGAAGCTACCCGCCACCAGACCACAACACCCTCTTCGGTTCCAATGTTTTACACTTGTTCAATCTAGGTACACGCCCTTCACTATACCTGGGTCCCCTACTGAGGTGAGCATTTTTGTTCAAGATCGATTGGCACAAACGCGGGTAAACGATCCAACAGTTGATCATACTTGGTACGCTATGTTAGATCTTAGAAGACCACCTTCTTACATGCAGATTCCCCTGGTTTCCCCGCAGCAACATCCCCATGCAGTGTAGTTTGTTGCGGTCTGGTGACACGACGTCGTGGTGATATGGGTTTAATGCGGTTGTTATAGCCCTTGTCAGTGACCTAGCGTCCTGTTACTCCTCTCTCACCTTAATGCAGGCGGTTAGACGAACGCTGACATCGACATCGATATCGACATGGAGATAGTACGATCTCTAAAAAAATTCTCAACTGGTCACTAATCTCAACCTGCACCGGAAGTGCAGATTTTCAACCTCGAAAAGTTTGCTGCCGTCTGCGGATCGAAGCCGGCGCATTGGCTCCATGCACTCTAACTTTGTATTGACTTCAAATTGTACGATATCGACATTGTCACTTCCATCTATCCTTACTAACTGCCGGACATGGCACGATCCCGGTGCTCCGTGCATGCATTGCGGCAATTGGTCGTAGATCGCTGCCGAGCCAGGCTGGTGACATGGGTAAGGGTAAGGCGATGTTTTCCTTTGAGTTGATCAGTGCAACAAGTCCATCGTCTTACAGCAAACATGCTGATAGTGCAGGCCAATGTGGGAAGGATTGTCGCCTGCAGCAAGATTGGAAAACGTATGTAACCATCCGTGGTGATATCATATGTCGCAGCGCAATCTACAAAGTGTAACCGTGGGGTTGGGCACATGACCTGGCACGAGGACATGGTCTTGCACAGTATCGAGATCCTGGTGCTACCGTCTTCTGTCGGAGTTAACATTTTGAGAAAAAACTGCAGCAAGCATGCCTCTCCATTGCAGATAATTGCGACTCTCCCTAAATTGATGTTGGGGAGCATCACCCCAGGTTCCTGATTCCAATTCCCGCACTCTTCAGTGCCGTCTTCCTGAATCGTCCCATTCGTGCCTTGGCCAAACCACTGCAATACAACTCGTCTCCATCCGAAAAATACCCATTGCTGCCAAACAAAGATAACAAATTGGGGCATCCGGAATTCCGTTCGAACTCGGACTGCACCCGGACACGGACACGCGCGCGGGAACGGAACACCTGTTTCTGGTAAACATGTGGGTATCATGGTGAAGGGTAGGATGGTTGGTAGGCAGGTCCTGATGTTACCTGAGAGAAGGAAAGCCAGCCCTTCCTCCGGTCCCCACATCAGAGCAAGCAACAGACAGAGCCGCGTCCCTTCCCAGAGCAAGGCCGGAGTTCATGTAACCTTAGCAGCACGATACATCGTGCTGCGTCACGCCATGCTACGCCGTGTTACGGCCTGTTTTAAGGGTCTGTACGAGATCTCCGGATGCGTTGTTACGGACAGCGAAAAACGGTAAGGATTGAAGTCTACGCTCGGACGTAGCGTAGCAGATCAAAAACCCCCCCTGATACCAGATCGGTCATACTTTGCGAGGCGGCTCAAAGACTGTTTCAGCGGGCAACATTGTTTTTGCCCCTCAGCCGCGCTGAGCGCACATAGTTCAGCCCTATATTGCATGATTTAAAAAAAAAAAAACATATCGAAGCAAACAAAAAACCGATCTGTCAGCTGTCAATGTTTTTGTTCAGCTTCCTATATTGATCAATATGCTGAACTGCCGCCGTCAGGCACTCATCGCTAGACAGGAGTGTTGCTGCATACTATACTCATGCAGCGCCTGGCAGCCGCGCGTCTGCGGCCACCCAATATGTCGAGCCGCGCATTCATCATGCGGAATGGGATGACAATTGGCGGACAGGAATAGTAATTCGCCTGCGCAAGATTGGTTGCCATCGTGTTGGGATGTTGTAACCTTATCTGCTGATCTGCTGTAAATATTGATGTATGTATGTCTTGCTTATGCAGAGCAGCTGATATACTTACAGACAATATTGGTGTGCTTGGATTTTTTTTTTTCATCTTTGCGAGCTGAGCCTCTATTGCGCGCAGAAATGCTGCCCCTTTGCTATTCCAGCCACCCCACGTTACGGTCGTCGTGGTTACGGTTACAGTTCCCAAGCGTCCCGTGGTCGACGCTCTTGAAACCTCGCCTTTGGTCGGGTAAATGCGACCACGACAAGCCCTACACTACCGAACTAAACTCCGACATCAGACATCGATGCCTGAAGATCCTCCATAGGCCCATCACACAATAGCGTTGTAAGCCCTAGTCTAAAGCCCTCCGCAACCCCGGGGTCGTCAGCATCGTAACTCCACGCCCGTAGCGTAACGCGATGCTGGCTTGTTTGTTACTTAACACACCGAGCGTCCTAAAAAAGCCAAGCAACCCAAATCGGTTCGGATTTCCCTTTTGGCTTCCCATGACGCAACGACCGACGTGAAGCGGAATCTCGATTTTCCACATTAGGAAGGGCTCGTTTGCATCTCCATCCACCCCACGACGAACGAGCTTTAGCGCAACAACTGGAACGACCAAAGGGCGCCAACCAGCATGGCTTTGCCGTGTCTGTCGTGGGTCTGCCCTTTTTCTGTAGTGCCGATATGTTCGGCCGCGATGACGCCCGAGGACGCCTCTCCCGCGTGTGCCTACGGCAAATTCCGCGTGCAAAATCGTCTGAGCAAACAGTGCAGCAGTGGTTTGTCCCTCGTCTCTGCGAGCCTGTGAGACGCCTGCAATGGCACCGAAAGAGCGCGCGGCGCTAGGAGCCTGCGCGTGCCGTCCCTGTTGGCTCAAACGGTAGTGTAGGGCTCGTGAGGTTATCGTTTAGTGGGGTTTGTATGCAAGGTACGGAGTTGAGTGGGTGTATGTGCGGGCTTGGGCTCGGTCTTTGTGTGATGTTTACGGAGTAGTTATCGGCCGGCCGGGCATCGCTTGATCTTGTTTTTGAGACCATACTTGCTCGGTCGTGAGGATTTTCCTCGGAGCTTGTCAGGACATTATGATATCGGAGGCTGGGAAGTGGATGCGTGAAGATTTTGAGGTGTCAGCGTGGGAGGAGAGATGGCATCGGGTGGCATTATTGAGCTCATGCGAAGCTGAACAACTCTTGTTCATGATGCTGATGCCATTGTGATTCTTCTCGCGCTCACAGCACATCCATCCCAAGGTACTTGGGCCTCCTTCTCACCTACGGGAAGCGTTCCCGTGCTGCTTGAAGGAATGTTGCGCTCCAAGTTAGTAACCTCCAGGGCTAATCCGTATCGATAACAGCGCCCCAAGTTCCAGGATTCTGAGGCCATCCACAAAACGGTCACCCAAGGTCCGCACACCTTGTCCTCCCTGGATTCCCTCTTTTGGCTTATCAACGTTGCCTATCAACGTTGCGGTCATGCATGTGAACCGCGCGGCAGGCCGATTGCGTCAGAACTCGAGGCGGTGACTGCAACGGCAACTCCTCGAGTTCTTGCAAGCGTCCACTCCGAGTAGTTTGGTCGTTCAAAACACTAGAAAACATTTGGGGTTTTCCCTTCTCTCAACAATGGGCAAGCATCATCAAACGTGTCCTCAGCGTTTCAGCGCAGGGCAACTCAAGCTCGATCTCATCAGGCCGTCAGGGGTGTACTTTGTTCGTCCCTTGTGTGTGTTTCCTGCGCTGGCTGGTACGTGCGCGGCGCATGGCAATGGATGGCGATCGGGATTTTTCTCTCCCGCAGACCCCTGCGTCATCGCAGCGCTGGCCAAATTTTCCACGTGGCTGCTGCAAGGATGCTCTGCCAGAAGAGGTTAGCGTAGGGCTTTGCTCAGCTGGGTTTGGTGGTCCGGGCTACCCGTGTAAAGGTACCAGGGACGTACGACACGTAATTACACTGATACATACGTTACGTAGGGTTACGCCGTGGCCTCGGCTGAGGTGATTTAACGTTGGACATCGCAGGATTCTGATTGGTTGGAACACGGGATGGAGAGGCTTGGGGCCGAGAGCCAAGGTGGGAGACCCGCTGTTTCGTGTGCACAGAGCTGAAAAAAAAAAAAAACCTGGGGTGGAAGGGATCGGCGTTCGAT
>JAAFKN010000686.1:0-10674 GCA_011800035.1 Thermochaetoides dissita | reverse complement strand
CATCCAAGCACTACAACAACCTCCCGAAGCTTCCTCCGGCCGATTCTCTGCAGCAGCCAAGAAGACAAAAATTAAGACTAACCCCCTCTGGCGCAACCACCACTGCCGCAAGCATGACCATCCCCGGTCAACCTCTTCATCAACGTTTCGTGGCAGGCCGAGACATCGCACACCGGTTCTTGTGCAAAATTATATCGGGGATGGGGGGTCTGGCAGGGAGGATTGTGATGACAACAACAGCCCATTGCTGGAGGTGCAGAGAGTGAAACAACCCCGGCGTATGATTTGCCTGCCGCTGAGACAAGCTCGCGCAGCGCCTGGGTTACCGGCGTGGCGACGGAACTTGGATGATGATTTAAAAGAGAACAACAACTGGGAACATCATCATCGGAGTTTGAGTCCTTCACGCTCGAGATCGCCGGTTAGAGGACGGGTTCCGAGGAGGATGATGCAAGAAAAGGGTAGTAGGAGAAGGAGACGGAGGACGAGGAGTAGGGAGAAGATGCATGATGGATTTGGGGATGGGTTGAACATGGTTGGAGACATGGGGATTCTTGTGCGTGGGAGGGATGGTGGCACCAACGTTGGCGATGATAGTGTTGAGCAGGATGGTAATGGTGGGGGTCGGTCACTACCGCTGCCGGCAGTTGATGATCGATCGTGATCGTGGGGATGGAGGGCAGCAGCAGCAGCAGGAAGAGCAATGGCACAGCAGGAAGAGCAATGGCAGCGCAGGGGGTGTGATGCAATTGGAGCATGGGGTGTAGGGTAGGGTAGCATCGACAAGGTGTGTGTGGGTGTAGCGTGCCAGACCGACGGTGAGAGCCTGGAGTGGTGGTCGCGGTGGTGGGGCTCAAGGGAGTCACGCGGCTTGGGTGGTGATGCAGGCTGGGGCGGTGACATTTTGGTTTCTGATGCCATGTTCCAAGGTTGTTGTTGGTCGAGGCTGTGTCACCGTTATCAGCAGCAATGACGAGCGACATCCTAAAAAGGAGAGAGGAATGACGATGGGAGTATGCGATTGCCCGGTTGATATGACGCTGATGGATGAGATTGTGTAACGGACAGCTAAAGGCAAAAAAAAAAAAAAAAAAAAAAAAAGAATGAATCTGAGTCTCACGCCTTTGGGGACCCCGACCAAGGTTGCAAGGAGCGGGCTGGATCGTGATGCGATTCCGAAAATCTGCCATCGTCTTTTTGCCAATGGCCACTGGCTGCCGGGACAAGAGCGATCTTGCAGCTCTCCGACCAGGGTTGTGGGGATTTGATGTCATTCGGGGACATACAGATTGGACCCTGCAGATGGACAAGATGCGGCGGTTGGTTGATGGAGGGTCAAGGAGGGTCGGATTTGCGGCTTTGAGACAGAGTTAGCATCCTCAAGTCAGAAAATGGCATTTCGATACTCTCTGCTGAAACTCATAGAAATCCCGCATATCGACCATTCACTGCATGTTCTTCACATGCCAGATCTGTGGCAGATCGCCAGATGTTCAGCCCGACAAGCATAAAACCACGACCCGGGAAACTCGATCTGAGACCCGTGGGTGCCCATGGGCCATGGTGGTCAAGCTCCCAGGCTGATCAGCGCGCTTCCATCCAGGCTAGCGCGGCACGTGCCACTCTGCCTGCTGCAATTTGTGCAGGGTCACGCGCGCCTATCGCCGCCCACCACGGTGCGGGCCTATCGTAGTGCGCCGATTGCAGCGGGCGCGATAAAGCTTCGGCTTCCAGAAACCAACGAGACACCTGCTATCTCGAGGACTTCATGGGCTCACAAACCGTAAACCGCCTTTTTCTTCCCCCTCACACACGCACTCATCGCATGTGCTTTTGGCGTGCAAGCTGCTTCTCACTCCTTCTGGGGAAATAGTTATTTCATTCTGTGTGTGGAGATGTAGTTTTTCTTCTCGCTGCTGCTGTCAAAAAGTCACGAGGTTACAACGCACTTCACAGCCTCCAAGTATCCCTCTTCCCTCTCTCACGGCCCCGGCACTTGCACGCATTTCTGCCCCTCCATACTCCCCCATCGCCAACCAACAACCCTGCAAACATCCCTTCGTGCGATAGGCATCTCGTCTACTAATTACTCTACACCGCCGGCAAGGCACACACTTAACCAAAAGTTGTCAGCTTGGACGGGTTTCTGCAAAAGATCCCTCGGTCATGCCCAGAAACTAGGCTCGCTCAGGGCCTCAAACCATATCCTGACCAAACCCTTCGTTTGGGTGATATAATCTTGGTCCTTTGTCATATTCACTTCATCATCGGTCACTCGAGCCGGTGAAGTCCTTGCGGACCCCGGGAAGCTTCCGAAGTTGCGCTGAAACTTGGCGTCAGAGCCAGGTCTCATTCCAATAATATTGTTGTGCGCAACTTCATCTGAAGCGTCGTTCAACTTTCATCCAATATCCTGACTGCTCACTACAGGTATGTTCGGATCGTCATCCGCACACTTACTATACCTACAAAACTTCTTCCCTTCTCATAAATTTTCCTCCTTCTCATACTTCTATTCACAGAAGGATCAATCCAATCGGCAAGCCGACTCATCGCATACCATCCTTCCCTGCCTTCAACACCATACTAACACGATCATAGACACCGGGCCATCACTCACACACTTGTTGACAATGCCGGGCGAAATGCGGAACCCGGCTCTGATGAGCAATCGGGTCGGGCAGCCGGGGTCTTCGGCGCCGGAGTCCCGCCAATCGACAACGGGGATGGTGACCATGGCAGAGTCCTCGACTTCCTCGATGGCCCCGCCTGCCATGCCACAGCAAGAAAACTCGACCTTCCAAATTACTATTCCCCAAAATACCTTTGGCCTTGACTATTCCGGCTTCTCTGACCGACTTCAAGTTTCCAAACCTTCACCGCCGCAACAACCTGCGCCGCAGACGCCAACTGCAAAGCAACAACCACAAATCATGGCAGAGCAGCCAGAAAGGGCTCAGCAACAGCAATTTCCGACGATGGCTTCTCCATTTACGCTAGCCGTTCTGAATGGTCTTAGTCATGGCACTGGGCGACCGCGCGAGGCATTGGATCGCGGCGAGATCCCCCAGCCGAAGCGACGAAAGACGTACAATGAAAATGACACCGTCATGGTGTCGTCGAGCCCTCCAATTTCAACCTCAACCAACGGCGCCTCAATGCGTCCCATTATGCAGCCGCCGCTGCGGCGACAAACGATGGACGACATCATTATGCTGAGTACTAAAGCCAACCGCGTTATGAACAATACTGCTGCAGCTGACGTCATGGCCCAGGCGACTCCCTCAGCGGATGTCATCATGGCCAACCCTTCGGCAGATGTCATCATGGTTACATCCGCGACGAAACCCTCCGAGACCATCGACCTTACTAGCGGCGACTCGGAGCCCGCAAAGCCTACGAATGATCCGTCCAAGGACGAGGAGGTGTGCTATGGCATGATCGAGGGCGCCACGATTAACTGCCACAAAGTCCCTGCTCCCAAGCAAGGGATGATCGCTATCAATGGTCCTGACTGGTGGCCTCAGATCAAGGCGATCCTCAGACGCAAGGCAGACGACAGGAATACAAGTAGGATTTTCGTCTACGACTGCAACCGAATGGTCTTTGGTTTGGTCGACCAGCGGACGGCCGACTGCTTGGCTCCTCTGCTGGACTCGGCCCTCCAAATACGCACCGACTGCCGGATTCCCAGTCGCCGCAAGCTCCCCGGCGAACAGATCGGCCAGCAGTGCTCTGTCAACCTGAAGCTCGAACTGATGGTCTACGGGCCCAGAAAGTACGCTCAGCATGTTGGAAGGCACTTCGCGAACCGCAACGTGCTCCTCGTGAGCCCTCCCCGCGTGGACCCTGGTATCAAGGTGTTCAACCCGATGGCAAAAGAGAACCGACTTCCCCAGGTTGCTCGTTTCAATAACAACAACAACAACAACAACAACAACAACAACAACAACCACACCCCGCCTAATGGACTTGCCTATCCGACTCCGACTGTCATCCGCTCCGCTGAGGAGATCCGTAACGAGGTCATGGGCGTCCTCGACACGCTTAACAACTGCAACGAGCTGCCCGAGATGGATCCCGATCCGCGCGTGCAGACCGAACTGCTCCATCATCAGAAGCAAGCCCTCTACTTCATGACCCGTCGGGAGGAAGACGAGCTACCGGACGCCGGTACCGACGGCGAGCGCATTACCACCATCTGGCAGAAGAAGAGGGACCGTCAGGGCCGCGACTGCTGGTACAACGTGGTTACGTGCCAAGCCCAGCGGGAGAAGCCTCCCCCGACTCGTGGCGGTCTTCTTGCTGATATGATGGGTCTCGGAAAGACGCTTAGTATCCTCTCACTGGTTACTAAGACTCTTGAAGAGGCTGATCGCTGGTCGCGGCAGGCTCCTGTGCAGCCGCAGGCTCCCAAACAACGGGCGAATAATAAGCAGCAGCAGAATTCGCATCATGCGCAGTTTGATGTCCCCAAGCCCGCAGCTTTCGACTTGACTCCTGTTCGCCTGAACGGCAAGGCTACGCTGTTGATCTGCCCCCTGAGCACCGTCACCAACTGGGAGGAGCAGATCAAGCAGCACATCAAGGCTGACAGCATCAGGTATCACATCTATCACGGTCCCAATCGTGTGAAGGATGTGGAAGAGCTGGCCCGCTATGACCTGGTTATCACCACGTACGGCTCTATCGTCAGCGAGCTCAACTCACGCATCAAGGGCAAGAGGGGCATTTACCCCCTCGAGGAGATTGCTTGGTTTCGTATTGTGCTCGACGAAGCTCATACCATCCGCGAACAGAGCACGTTGGCCTTCAAGTCGGTTTGTCGCCTGCAGGCCAGTCGTCGCTGGGCTGTCACCGGCACACCCGTCCAGAACAAGCTGGATGATTTGGCTTCGCTACTCGCCTTCCTGCGTCTGAAGCCGTTCGATGACAGGGGCAAGTTCCTTCAGTACATCATCCAGCCGTTCAAGATGGCCGACCCGGAAGTTGTGACAAAGCTGCGTGTTCTCATTGACACCATCACATTGCGCCGCCTGAAGGATAAGATCTCCCTTCCCGAGCGCACCGACGAGATCGTCTACCTGGACTTCACGCCCGAGGAGCGCCGCATCTACGACTGGTTTGCCCGGTCCGCACAGGAGCGTGTCAAGGTTTTAACTGGCAATGTCCTGAACCAGGACCGTCTTGTTGGTGGCAAGACCATGATTCACATCCTGCGGTCTATCTTGCAGCTGCGCCTGATCTGTGCCCATGGCAAGGACTTGCTTAGTGACGAGGATCTTGAGCAGCTCCAGGGCATGACTGCCGACACCCCGATCGACCTCGATAGTGACGAGGAAGACAAGACCCCGGCTCTTAGCGAGAGCAAGGCCTACGAGATGTTCTACCTTATGGTTGAGACAGGTAGTGACAACTGCTTCCGGTGTAGCATCAAGCTGGGCTCAGTCGAAGTAGACGACCCCGAGTCGGACCGCCAGGATGATGTGCTTGGCTACATGGCCAACTGCTTCCACGTCTACTGCCCATCCTGTGTTAAGCTCCTCCGTGCCGATCAGCGCCATCCCACAACAACCGCCGATTGCACAGTCTGCGCGCGCTACGACCGCACTGTCTATGTCGAATTGCACCGCAACCGCGCCGACCAAGTTCACGAATCTCGCACTGCAGCTAAGAATCCCAAAGGCCCCTACTCCTCCACAAACACTAGCACAAACAACAGCAACAACAACAATACTGCCGTCCCCAACAAAATTGTTCCTGATGACCGCTACTCCGGGCCACACACAAAGACCCGCGCCCTTATCGCCGAGCTCCTGCACAACAAAGCTCTCAGCGAAGCCAACCCCTCTGAACCCCCTCTGAAGTCAGTCGTCTTCTCCGGCTGGACCTCTCACCTCGACCTTATCCAAATCGCCCTCGACAATGCTGGCATCACCTACACTCGCCTCGATGGCAAAATGTCTCGTCCCGCCCGCAATGCTGCCATGGACGCCTTCCGCGACGACCCTTCTGTGCAAGTCATCCTAGTAAGCATCATGGCCGGCGGGCTGGGCCTCAACCTCACCGCAGGGAATAGTGTCTATGTGATGGAGCCACAGTTCAACCCCGCAGCGGAGGCGCAGGCGATTGATCGGGTGCATAGGCTGGGGCAGAAGAGGATGGTGCGGACGGTGCGGTTTATCATGCGGGACAGCTTTGAGGAGAAGATGTTGCAGTTGCAGGAGAAGAAGAAGAAATTGGCCAGTTTGAGCATGGATCGCGATCCGAAGCTGGCTGTGGATCGCACGGAGGCGGCGAGGCAGCGGTTGTTGGATTTGAGGAGTTTGTTTAAGTGAGGGAAGTTGGGGTGCCAGCCTAGCTTTGATTTGGCAGCACAAGACAGCACACGAGGATGTGATTGGGTTGATGGATCATGTCTGCCACGAGTGCAGTCGGTGACCGAGATGGACGTCAGGAAGAAGGTGGTTCACACAAAGGTGCACCTTGATATCAATGAGGTCCTTTGACCTCCTAACATACACACTAAAGTCCTACAAATCTTTTCACACAGAAGGGGCGTCAAAGCATTTATGCACAACACTACGGTCTCGGTCTCTGTCTCTCTCTCTCTCTCTCTCACACACACACACACACTAAATTACCGGTCTTTTCAGCTTGATTTCTCTTTTTTACCCCTGCTTTGACACATACACAGCCATGAACCTGGACATACTCAGGTTTACATAGTGATGGGGATGGTCACACTGCATGGGTTCTCATACCCTTTCGATTAATGAAGTATGAGATATATGCATCATGGATGATGGGATGCATGACTCGACTGCATGGATGCATAGGCGGAATGAAATGAATTGATTCACATCATGGAATACGGTGGTGCATTGCATGGCATGGATGGGGCGTCGATGGGGGTGGCGGTTTGGCGGTTCGGTTGATTTGGTAGTCATGGGTTAGAGCTCTTAGATCCGGTTTAGGTTCCCGAGTTTAACAAAGTCTGCATTACGATCTGATCCATTGGTGGCTGGTGACGATTGAGGACGTTGGTGATAGCAGTGGTGCACCTCTTTAACGAGATTCCTTCACTGACTACCCCCCGAAGAACAATAACTTCTCTATGCCTTTGCCAAGGGGAAATGGAGGGCAGAGTCTTGGAGGTCAACCCAACCAAGGAAGCCATGCGAGCCTTCATGCGAGAACAAATTTCCCAAGTGCTTTAGTATGTATGCATCGTCATTCAACGAAAGGCCAACATCTTTGAGAACTCTTACCTGTGTCGATTGTTAAGCTCCCAAACCTGGCTAAGGTAGGTACCATAAACGATAAGGGGCCCCCGGTGATTGGTGAGTTGTGTGGGGAAAAGGAACAGGGGCTCTGTTTACACGGCAACCAATGGTAGTCAACATCCGAACTCAGGGGTAACCTATCACATCTCTTGCGTTAGGGGGGAAAAGCAGAGTTGATCCCAATGCATTTCTTCATTGCACAGCGTCCTGTTAAGTATATACACATAAAACCATGCAAATGCTCATGACCACGCCGTGAATAAAACCAGGCCCCTGTACCCCAATCTCATAAAACGCCCAGAAAAGAAAACTCAAGTCGAGGGGAACTTTTTTTGTTGGTGATCGAGTGCAAAACCAGGTTATGCCTCTAAGCAATGTATCTCTAACAACTCGAGTCAGAGCAAGGTGTAGCCATCAGGAATCACCGAGACAGGTCGATGACGTGGCTCAAGTTAGGCCTGCAGACATGCTTAAGCAGCATCGGCAGTCTGGACGGGCTGAGGAACCCGAGTGGGCTGCTGGCCAGCGCGGATGATGCGGTTGCCAGTCGAGTCGGTGACGGGGACGGCGTCCTTGTTCTCGGCCTGGGCACGCTTCCAGATCTCGACCTCGCAGCCACCGCGGAGGACGGCCACACGCATGGTCGAGAGCAGGTTGTGGGCGGCGTTAGAGTGGTTGTAGACACCACCGTTGAAGACGGCAGTGGCGTCCTTGCCGATAGCGGACGAGATGAGGGCCTTGCCACCAGGATGGTCCTGGATGAATTTGCCGACGTCGTGGATGATGCCAGCAATGCAGACGAGGGCCCTGCCGTTTTTGGCCTCAGCGACGAACTCGTCCCAGGAGAGGACGGGCAGCTGCTCGAGAGGAGTGCCCCAGTCTAGGGTAGCGCGCTTCTGGTCGAGCTTCTTCTGCATCTGCTGGAGACGGCCCTTCTCGATCTCGTTCTGGGGGAAGGTCTTGAGGTTGTAGGCAAGGCCGACGAACTTCATGAGCCAGATGAACCACTTGGTGGGGTCGTACTGGTACCACTCGATGGCGTTGCGGAAGTCGCTGGGGAACTCGTGGTGGAAGTTGTGGTAGCCCTCACCCAGGGTAACTAGGGCAGTGATGACGTGGTCGCGGGGCGAGTTGCGGTCATCGAAGGGCTGGTCGCCGAGCCAGTGGGCCAAGCTGTTGACGCAGAAGGTGGCCTGCTGGATGAAGAAGATGCGGAGAATACCGGCATAGATGAAGCCGCCAGCCCAGTCGTCCCAGCCGAGGCCGCAGACAAGGGTGGGAACGATCAGGGCCATAGTGACGACGGACTTGAGGTAATTGCGATGCTGCCAGACGACGACGGGGTCCTCGTTCAGATCGCTGATATCGGTACGGCCGATGCGGCGAGGATTCTGCTTAACAACCATCCAGCCAATGTGGCTGTAGAACAGACCCTTGCGCACCGAGTAGGGGTCCTTGTCGGTATCAGTGTAGCGGTGGTGAGAACGGTGCAGGCTGGACCACCAGCGAGCGCTGCCTTCAACAGCAGCAGAGCCACCGGCAGCCAGGAAGATCTTGAGAGGGAGACGGGCTTTGAAGCTGGAGTGGGCCCAGAGACGGTGGTAGCCCGCAGTGATGCCGAGACCAGCGAAGAAGTAGTAGGCGATGGAGAAGTACAGAGTCTTCGTCTGGAGAGGGACCCAGTAGGCAGCAACGCAGCCGGCCAGGGGGATGAAAATGATAAAGGTGGTGTTCAGCCAGTTGATGTGCTGATACCAGTTGGACCACGTCCACGGCTGCTCCGAGATGTCTGCTTTTGTTAGCGAGCGTTTCATGATGGCAAGGAGAGAAAGAGACGTACGCGGCTTGCGGATGTCGTAGGCCTTCTTGCGGAGCGGAATGTGGTCAGTGGTGCCGTCCGGGAAGGACTCGGCCTGGGCGATGTGCGGAACATCCGCCGACGTGGTGGTCGCGGACGCCATGTTGAATAACCCGAACGCCGTTCAGGACCTAGTCGAGCAAGAAAGTCGAAGGTCGATGACGGTGAGGGCGATGAAGCAGTCTCAATCGTGGGTCGACCGATCCTTAAGAACCCTCAGTCGGGTGCGTCTGTCTTGTTGAAGGGGTTGATCGCGAGGATCAGGGAGTGGGGTTTACAAAAGAGAGAGCAAACAGAGGGAGGGGGACGAAGTGATGGCTGGGTGGGAAGTTTTATACGGAACACGGATACGGCAACGAAAAGAAAAAGAGCAGGGGACAAGGATGGGTAGTATTGGGTAGGATGTCGTGGCCGGTTTGGCGGGGGAGCGGCGCTTGCGGTTGAGTCCAGTCCAAGATGCAGCAGAGTCCGAGGTCTCCAGTCCCAGCAGATCCAGTTCCAGGCTGGCAGTCGCCAGTCCCAGTCCCCAGACAAAGTGCAAAGTGCAAAGTGCAGTGGGCGAAAAGTGGCAGAAACTGTCTGATCTTGCAGAAACGGATACGGGATACGCTGGGGGCACAGTGCCAGTACCTCAACAACCAAAAAGAGCAGCTTGTTCAACGGGAAAGCACCAAGTACCCAGGCAGGTCTCCGGCAGGTACCAGGCAAGTCCCAGGCGGCAACTTCACACAGGGCGGGCACCCAGTCACTCGCCCAGATCTTGTGAAGAGCTGAGTGTACAGCTGGGGGCTCTGCTACAGTTTCCAGATTCTCAGATGGACGGGCAAACGATCGCCACTGCCAGCGCTTCGTTGGGGAGGAAGATCCGGAACAATATCGCAATGATACGATTCGGCCCCCCGAGAGACCTCTGGGGAACGGGAACAAGACGTGCCGATGTCCTCGCAGGCCAGTAGTCAGCTCACTCTGCCAGCCATTGTCCTCGGTCTCGGCCGAGAAAAGCATCCAAACGGCATGTGCAACGCGCGGCAAAAGCGGGCAAAAGCGAGCCAAAATTGCTGGCCTTGGATGGCCCATCGCTGTCCCAGATGCCAGCCGTTGTGCCGTCTTGATTTTGTTGAGGAAACTGTTGGGGCAGCGGCAGCGGCTTGGCGGAGGCTTTGACAACTGCGCGGCCCCTGATTGGCCGAACCCATCAACCTCAGACATCCACGGGCCAGCCAGGGACCCGCCTTCACCACTTCTCGCCTTCTCCCAGCGAAAGGCTCCTGGGGAAAAAAAATCAAGAGATTTTTCAACATTGCAGGAGACTTCGCTGCCGCACGCCTGCCATCTCGTTTCCGCGCTTTTTTGGCCCCAGGCTCATTGGCCATCGCCCGGGGTGCTCCATCATCAGAAAGACCCCTCCCAATCACATGCTTCGGCTGCTTGCCAGCGCTCTTATTCTCACATCAAGATGTTTTCCAGCAGAGACTGCGACGACGATGACGACTGCGGCTGCGGCCGCAAGCGCCGCGTCCTACGGTTGTC
>JAAFKN010000685.1:0-10683 GCA_011800035.1 Thermochaetoides dissita | reverse complement strand
ACGCCAACGATCCGAAGAAGGGTGGTTCCTTCTACCTGCAGAGCAAGATCCTCCGTGCCCGCGAGCGGATAGAGGCTGAGATGAAGCCATATATCGAGCAGCAAATGGTTGAGAAGGAGGTGAAAGAGGGGTTTAACCCCAAGCTTTATAAGGATAAATAAGCGTGGAATTGGGTTAAGGGATGCTGGGTCTTGAGACTGGCTAGGAGGGTTCCTCGTGATCATTCTGCCTGTGCTGACCATCAGTTCCAGCGCGCTTGGTGATGACTGCCTCAAGGTGGTGAAGGAGACGCCGGAATTAATACAGCAAATTCCCACCATCACCGGCTGCAAGAGACATATCTTTCATTCCCCGAACCAGCTCTGGTATCCCACCACAGCAACCCTCATCTATCATACCCAACTCCGAGGCGGCTCCTAGTTGGCCCCTCAAACCACGACCGTGTACAATCTTCACTCGACTTTGGGCAGGCCTGGCGTTATTGCGGTTGGGATTTCCGGGCCGGTGACCGTTTTGCTCTTGCTTTAGAACCCATATAGGGCCTACTTGGTCCGCTGAGAGACATGACACTTCTCCTATTGTTTTACTACATGTGTACGATTTTAGGTGATCGGTATGATTGGATGCAGGGCGGGGACACTGGCATGTGTGTGAATGTACCTACCTAGGGGAGCAGGCATATTGCATCAGAGGGCGTCGGTGAAGCATCTCTGCTCGCAGACTGAGGGTTCTCAAAAAAAATAGATATCCACGTTAGAATGAGCCAGGCGTCTACCTTGATCATTGATAACCGAAGTTTTGGAGCTAAGATGGATGGCCGAAGGTGGTCTTAATCTTTCGTTCACAGGTAAGTCACGCTATGGATGTGATCGTATCTTAGCCAATATAGCGTTCCCTCAGCGTCTATGACGGTTAAGTTGTCAAAATGCAGGTGTGTGTGATCTTCATGTCGATCATACACTGGCGTCTTTCGGACCTAACCTCAACCTTCTTACCTCAGTTATTTGGACCTGCGTTTTCTATTATGCAATGTCTGTTCATGCATGGCAAGCTCCGGTATGCACACAAAAAACTTATCAGGATGTTGAACCTTGTACAACCAAGATCCAGGGCTAGTATACATTAGAGTCATTAACATATGCAACACATAACTATATGACAACATATGGGGTATCCGACCAATGCTCTAACCAAATAAAACATCCGACAATACTCCTCGTAGTAATGAATGGTCCCAGCCCATCCATTATCCATGCTTCGTCCTCACGGTGTCGGCCCCTGCGAAACCCTCCACCAAGCCTTCGCACTGTCCCCTCCTAATCCAATCCCGCTCCCACTTCCCCTAGCAATCCCAATCCCCTCCCCTCTCTTCAACTTCTCCCATTCCTCATCCCCATCCCTCAAACTCCCCCTCTCACTGGTAACGCTCCATTCTTCTTTCTCCTTCAAACTGGGCGTGACCTTCCTCAACCCGTTTTGCATCCCCCTTGAGTTCGAATTGGTCCCCGACGGTCCTGGTGTTGGTCCACCATCTGACCCGGAGAGGGCTGCGAACGGTGAGCCGATGTTGAACCCCAATGGAGAAACCAGCCTCGGGGCTGTAGAAGAGGCTGATGAGGTTCGAGAGGCTACACCAGGAACTGGTTTGCGTTTTATGGGGGTCGGGCGGATCACGATGCGGACTTGGTTGCGGGAGTTGCGTTTGAGTTCGGCTTTGGGGGTTGCCGGAAGAGAAGAGGAGTAGTTGGAGGGGGTGTAGATCGATGAGCCTGATGAGGAAGGACGGGCTTTGGCTTTGCCTTTGACGTCTTGGCGACCGAGGGGGAAGAAGCTGAAAACCGTGGTTTTTGCTAATGAGAAGAGAGATCTCAGACGACTTTTACCCCGAAGAGGGGATTCTGATGATGCTGGGCCGAGAAGTGACGACGGAGCAGGGGAAGGATACCTCCCTCCAACCACACCTCCGGCACTATCATCCGGCTGCTTCTCCCCTCCTTCCTCTTCCTGCTCACGTTCACGTTTTCTCCGGTATCGAACAAACAAAAAGATGGCTAGCGCAGTAAGGATGGCCGTCGAGACGATTGAACCGGCCAGGATGCTGGCGATCTGTTCGCGGGTGAGGGGTCGGTTGGTGATGGCTGTTATTGGGGGCTCGGGAAGAGGCGTGGGTGTTTCCGAGGGGGTTGAAGAGGGGGTTGTGAAGATTACTGTTGTGGCTGTTGTTGAGAATGAGGGAGTTGTGGAGATTGTTTGGGTCATGGTGCTCGGCAGGAGGTTGGTTGATGTTGGTGTATCCTCCAGCTCTGTTGATGAGATCACAGTTTGAGTCGCCGATGTGTAGGTTATAGTCAGATCTAGTTCTTCCATTGTGGAGGGCGGGATAGAGACTGTAGGCGCTGGCGAGGGGGTATCAACGGGAATGGTAGGCAAGAATGTGTCTATGGGTATCGAGATCGTGGGCGAAGGTGAGAAGACGGTCGTAGTGACCGTGACTGTTGTACTGGCATTCGGGGCCTCGGTAACCGTGTTAAAAACGGTATTCGTGATGGTGCTGGTGACAATATTAGGGATAAAGACGGTCGTTGTGATGGTTATTGTTTCAGTTATGATCAAGATATCACGCTTCTGCTCTCCATGACTTCCATTCAAAGCTCGGTGTGCAGTGGTAGGCTCTGGACTCACAGTAGTAAGCGGTGCTTCAACCACAGCACTTCGCCGAGCCTTTGGAAAAAAAGATGTGACTGTCTCCGTGATCGTTTGCGTCTCCTTGAACGGGTCGACTATCTTGATGGTCTCTGTTGTCGTGACGGCAACTACTGTGGTCGTTGGGTCACCGATAAAGGACGAGATAGTCTCTGTGAGGGTTGTTGTGGTGGTTATTGTCAAGTCTTCTGTGCTAACTCCGGGTTGCTCGCTGTTGTATGTCAGCTATCATATTCACAGTACCAAGGCCAGGTTGACTTACAAATTGAATACTCCATCTTGTCTCTTCAGAAGTCCATCAACCGCTTGAGCCTCTTCATTTGACCTTGCTGCATGGCGTCCCTTAACCGGAAGAACGCCATCTTGCCTCGGAACTGAGCGCGCACCGGCAGAAGATATTCCCAAACCCAATAACAGGGCTCCCAAGCCCCGTATTATCCGCATTGTCTACCGGCTCATGATGGTGTCGTTGTGTGGTCGCAGTTAAGGAACCATACTCCGGCTGAAAATCCAAACAATGAGAAAAAATAGCCTGAATTCAACAGCTTGGAATTCTCAGGTTAAAAAACAACAATATGAGAAACATTGAGACCAGCTCGTAGTAATGGACAAGGCATCAAATAAACATGGGAGACCGCAAAACCGGGAAATCAGGTCACCCTCCAAAGATATTAAGCGACCGCTCCATGTCAACCTACCGACTCCGGGATCAACACTCGATCCTCAAGGGCGAGCTTAACGACATCCCAGGATCCAGGAACTGAAGGCCTCCAAGTCGATGACGGGGGGTATATCCGTCTGATTTAAGGGAATAGAGGGTGACATTAACACAATCTTTGAGGCTCGGCTGCAGACGGGGCATGGAGCCAAGGTTCAAAGGCCATGGCTGTGACGGGGGATCGGGTCAGGGCCAGATGGGATTTTGGACGGTTCTGGATGACAAACCGCTGAACAGGGGAGGTTACATGTGGGGCAAGCGTGCTTGAGGCTCTGCTCCACACGTTTGAGATGGGATGACGTTGGACTTGGGGCCATGAGGCTCTGGGGAGCGACATGTTGCACTTGTGTCTTAGTGGAGGTTTTGGATGAAGACAGTGGTTCCTAGAGCTTGAAGGATAGGTCAGTTCGAGTCTCTGATATCTCTGTTCTAACATCCAGTGATAGTAGTAAGTTATCCATGGCAATGAACTCGGTGAGAAAGGCAACTCATCTGGTCTGGTTGTCATCCAAGCTCGCGATCTGAAGCGCAGTGGCAGAGTTCAGGGGAAAGTCAGGGGTCGCGGCGTGTCTGATCGCTCGTGCCGAGACGCCTTGTGCTGAAATCTGTTGGCAGCTGTTACCCCACACATACCAGCTGTCAGTTCCGCCACCGTGGGGTACACCTTGTGTAGCTCTTCAAAATCACTGCATCTTGAACACTCGAGCTCCTTGCTGTTGACATGCAGAAACGAACCTGCACATGACCGTATTCAAAGTGCACTAGAGTTCAAGGAATAGCTGACTTCTCAATGTCCGGCCCGCGCATCTCGAGATCACGGGTGACAGCATCAGCCCAAGGATGAGGACGAGATGAGCTTCGAGAAAACATCTCCATCTTCATGATTAAACCCGTGACCCGTCAGCCCGGGACGCGTGCGTTTCGATACTGCAGCATCTCTCATGTTTAGGAATAATATATCTCACGCTTTTGAACAAAGAAATTGTTTCTTGCCAACTGATCGTCTCCTGCAATGAACGATGAGCTTCGATGCAATGCTGATTCATGGTAGACATGGAATAGAAGAGGGGTAGAAAAAGTCAAGAATCATTATCGATGCATCCTGCACTACGAGGTCACTCGGTGCACCTATGAGAGCAAAATTAATGACACCATAACCGCCGCATAGCCCAGAGCTGCAGAGGCCAACGAGCGAAGGCACGCAGCCGGGTAAGCAGCTGTGCAGATGCACTGTGCCCTTACGATTTGGTCGCATGCAGCATCGTCGGTGCGGGGCATAAGCGATGCTGGCAGCGATAGTAAGCTTGATATGGATGACCGGTTAAGTGTATATGTGCTGTGGTGTAAGGCTGATGCCTTAAGGTGGATATGAGGGATTAGTTTTGCAATCCAGCTTTGCACTGAGGGCTAGAGGAAGCCTTTTCATGACGCCATGGATAAGTTAACGGATCTCAGCAAGCAGTGGAATCTCCCAACGAAGTGGGAGGAGGTCACAGCCTTCCAGATAGGCGTGGGAATCCTACTCGCTTTTGCTGTGAAGGGCCTCATCGAAGTGAGTGTCACCGCTATCCACGGCTGGCCACATGCAACTATCACTCTCCGTGCAACCGCCAAATGGCACTTCCCAGCCAAACTCATATCGGTTCCCGCGAGCAGCCGAACCAAACTAACAAACCGCAGGTTCTTCTTCACAATCTGTTCTCCCCCTTCCGGCACCTCCCAGGTCCCTTCCTTGCTCGCCTCACCTCGAAATGGCTCCTCCTGCTCAGCCTCTCTGGCAAACGTGCAGCCATCGTCCACGAGCTGCATCGCAAGCACGGCAAGGTTATCCGTTTGTCGTGGAATGAGCTCTCCTTTTCTGGTATCAACGCCGTTCACCCTATCTATGGGCAGGGTACCTCCTGCGTGAAGGCGCCAATTTATGGGCTGCTTGGCAGGGAAGGGCTATTCCAGATGAGGGACCCGGAGGTTCATCGGGAACGGCATCGACGGTTGGCACATGTGTTTTCCCCGACTTCGCTGAGGGCGGTTGAGCCTTTGGTGCAGGGCGTTGTTGAGAAGGCGGTGAATACGGTGTTGAAGAATATGGGGAAAGAGGTTGATGCGTTGAGTTGGTGTAGGATGATTTCACTGGATGTTGCTGGCAGGTTGCGTTCCTCTTTGAGCTGGAGCCTTGGGCTGACTTTGTGAAGGTGAGGTCTTGCTCGGAAAGCCATTTGGCGCCTTCGACGGCCGCGAGGAGGCCCTGAGGTTCGTCCATGTCCTTGACCATGCCTTCCCGAACTTTCTCCTCAAAGGGTTCTACCCACTGGTTTGGCGATTGCTTCGACTGCTGCCCATCGAGAAGCTGCAAACCTTCCTCACAGCCAGCGACTACATGTACGCGGGAAGTTAACCACCTTATCTTAAAATATTGGCCACGGGATCCTAACCTTTGCAGTACGGCGCCAACTCCCTCCAAGAATTCATCCGTCTCTACGGGAGGGACTCACCCCGGCGGACACTCCTCACCAAAATGCTCAAGGAAGACCCGGCGTCCGGCACGGAGCCGCTACCCGACGAGATCATTGCTACCGAGGTGGCGAACCTGACCTTTGCCGCGACCGACACAACCGGCACGACCATGGCTTACGCCCTGTACCACTTGGCATGCAATCAGGAGTGGCAGGATCGGCTGCGGGCCGAGCTTCGGGCGGCCAACATCCGGCAGAAGGACTATTCACTTTCTGAGCTGCAGACTCTGCCTGTGCTGCATGGAGTTATGAATGAGGCGCTCAGACTGCATCCTGCTGCTGTTGGTGGACTACTGAGGATGACAACGAAGGAGATAGAAATTGATGGAGTTGTGGTGCCCGCTAATGTAAGCCCTCCTTAAAAGAATTTTCCAAGAGTCACAAGAGTCACTGCTAACCTTTTCTCCTTTTTCTCCAGACTATCGTTTCAGTCCAATCCTACACCATGCACCGCGACCCTTCGGTCTTCCCGGACCCAGACACATTCAATCCAGACCGCTGGATCACGACTTCTGCAGATGGCAAGCCCGAGATCGATTATGGCACGCCTGCCATGCGTGAGATGTTTTTCAGCTGGGGCAAGGGCACGCGCATCTGCATTGGCATGAACATGGCCATCATGGAGCTCAAGATCCTGCTGGCGCGCGTGATAAACCAGTTCGAGGTGCGCCTCGCCAGTGAGAAGACGCACCGTGACATGGAGATGGAGGATCACTATATTCTTACGCCGAAAGGAGGCAAGTGTGGGCTGGTGTTTGAGCAGTTGTAGGCTCTTCTCGGTCCAATTTGTTCCGCCAGTCGAGACATCGGGCATATATTCCAGCTGAAGAAGTTGATGAAGGGCAGTGAGAGTCTTCAGAAGTAGATAGTCACCAAAACCGTCGTCATGCTTCTTAGATACCACCCAGGATCCGGCTGGTTGGCTCTGATAATCCACATCGCCCAGCCAAGCCTGGGGATCATGGGGGCCGCTGCACCGATTTGCGTTTTTTGCCCCAGAAACGGGGGTGATTGCACAACCGGGATTACACAGGCCGGCATTTCCACGCCACCCCTCTCAGCTAAGCGGCTCGACCTCAGCCGCGGGCTCGGACCGGCGCCCTTGGTTGGGTGGTTTAAAAGCCCGATCTGCACATCCGTTATCTCACCAGGGAGCCGGGGTCGGAAGAATGGTTCTCAGCTTTCAACTCCGTCATTATAGCGGCATGTCTGTGTCTAATTTGGTCTTTTAGCAAAATAACTGCGCTATCCGTCAAGTGCTGGACTTAGACATCGCGAATGTGCCTATCAGAACTTGCAACTCATCAAGCAGTGTCTCAAACAATCATGTCTCAACGCTCGTGGCTTGCAGAAGCCGTGGAGCACTTACAAGCGTACAAGCGTGCAACGCAAACCCTCAAGCGCCACGAAAGTACCCTTCTGTCCGGCAAATCCCTCCGGAGGAGCACAGGACTGAGGAGTGTCTGTGTGGAAGACAAGCCTGGTAGTCTCAACGATCTCGCCATCCCAACCTATCCGTGAACCCCATCCCCACAATGTCTGGGGTTCGGAAGCCCACGAACAAGTTGACGTCGCACGACTCTTCCGCTGGTTCACCTCCATTGGCTCCAGAACTCTGGTCTTAGACCCTATATCCCCATTCCACGACTGCCGGCTGGTGCGACCGGTATGATAGGCAAAAAGCTAATAGATGTCTCTGTCTGTCCATGTTTTATTTGGCAGAGGTCACAAGAGACCAGCTGTGGTGTCCTTATACATAGATACCATAGGTCCAGTCCGCTCGCAATCTACTGTTGTTGCTCTTGCGGCGGATTCCTGTCGTGTTATTCATTTTTTTTATTTGTTTCCCGAGACGAGACCACATAGCTGCCCTCTCCGTTGGCTGTCAGTTGGCCGCCACCGTCGTGTGTTGCCTCGTTTCTGATCGAAAGAACAATAACACTAGTAAAAATGCGTGGTTCCACATGTTTGCTGCGTTCGCTCCTCACGGGGCCTTCTCCCTCTTCCTCTTCAAAAGCTGCTGGTGGTGATTCGCACCCGATCCTTATTTCTTTCCCCCAACAACAACCCCGCAAACATGACTGACTCTTCAGACACCCCTACGACCTCTGCGGCTGCGGCTGCTGGTGCAGCTCAAGCCCAGCCTGCCCAGTCGCCTCGGTCTCCTATCCCAGCTGAGGACTCCGATCGCCCTATTGAGGTTGATGATCTTCAGGTATGTGCACAATTTAGTTATGTCTTGTATCGAGAGGGTATCGTACTGACCAATACAGCCTGGTGACGGCGATTCGGTCTACGATGATGACTTGTAGGTCTTCTCTGGTCCCTCTTAAGTATGCTTCATAGATGTTTAGCAACTAACTGCGCAGCTCGACTTTCACTGCCTCGCTGACCTCGAGTGTCCTCGATTACCCCATCGAGCATGGCCGTCGTTATCATGCTTTCCGGGCTGGCAGTAGGTCAACAACCGATTCTCTTTGCGAAGCATGATCAAAGGACTAACGCCGCCAGTTTACTGCCTTCCCAACGATGAGGTTTGGTCCCTCGAGTAAAAGGGTAGAAGATGCTGGCATCTAACGGTCATGAACAGCTTGAGCAAGAGCGTCTGGATCTGACCCATGCTGTCATAACGAAGAGCCTGGACAAGCGGCTTTTCCTCTGCCCTATCGACACCTCCAAGATGCAGCGCGTGCTGGATATTGGCACTGGCACTGGTATCTGTATGACTTTTCCACCTTGATCACTAGTTCAACTGTTTCTGCGAAACATCACGCTGACCCTACAATAGGGGCCATTGCCATGGGCGACGAGTATCCCCATGCTCAGGTACCACATCTTCCTTGCGAAACACCAAACCGATTGACTAACCTTATAAGATTCTGGGTAATGATCTGAGTGCCATTCAGCCTCCCTGGTACGCATCCAGAGAAACCGCTACCTGTATTGACTCACACTGACATATTTTTACCAGGGTTCCTCCCAATGTAAAGTTTGAGATTGACGATGTCGAATGCCCCTGGGTGTACGAGGCACCGTTCGATTTCATCTTTTGCCGCTACATGGCTACTAGCATTGCAGACTGGCCTCGGCTGGTATCGAACGCTTACGAGTGAGTTCTCATCATCACATGCTTCCAATCTCTTTCTATTGACTAAACCAGTTTATCCACAGCAACCTCACCCCGGGGGGCTGGGCCGAGTTCCAGGACTTCGATCTGCAGTATTACTCCGAAGACGGCTCGCTCAAGACCGAGTCCTACACCTACCAGTGGATCACGACGCTCCTCGACGCAGCGCGCCAGACCGGCAGAGACCCCTGCCCGGGCCCGAAGCTCGAGGGTTACCTCCGCGATGCAGGCTTCATCAACGTCGAGCATCGCCGCATCCGCTGGCCAATTGGCCCGTGGCCGAGGGACCCGCATCTGAAGGAGGTTGGCTTGTACAACTGGCACCAGATCATGCAGGGGCTTGAGGCGTTCAGCCTGAGGCTGTATTGTCAAGTGCTGGGCTGGAAGGAAGAGGAGGTTATAGTGCTGCTGGGGCACGTGAGGAATGAGTTGAGGAATCCGGGATTGCATGCGCAGTTTGACTTGTAAGTTCTTCCATTGCAAGTCTTCAGCCATCAGAGGGAAATATCAAGACTAACTTCTTGCTTGAACAGCCATGTCTCCTACGGCCAGAAGAAGCCCAGCTCTAAGGGCAAGAACTGAAGGCACTTGGAAGGCTATCTGTGGTTAACGTCGGATTGGACATATGAGAATGGCACACATGGTTATTCCGATGGACATTGAACGGATTTGTGGTCTTCATGAGCGATGATTTCTGCATGATGGATGGATTCCAGGCGTTATGACAGTTAGGTCATCGAATCGATGAGATCTCCCGATATACTTCGTTGTGCTTCAAGTGTCGCATTGCAGGTGTGATGCCGCAGAACGATCAATTGCTGAAGGTGGGAGGCACAAAACGACACCGTCTAACTCTTCGAACATCAGCTGAAAAGTAATCCCGTAGAAAGCCCAAGATCCATCAACAAGACAGAAGATGTCCATCTAGAAGCACTAAAGTCAGCAAAAATCCAGCCTCTTTACCACTCAGCGAACACCTAGATCTTCCTCTTCACCAATCCCCTCCAAAAGTCAAAACTATTTTCATCACTTTGCAAAGCCCACATCCGGCCCGTACTCCTCAATGCCCCATTAATCCCATCAGCAACCACCTCCTCAGCCTTTAGCATCCCAAAGTCGCCCGTGACCCCCACCACCCGTGCCTTGACCCCTCCCTCAGCTTCCAGCGTCACAACCTGGTTGGTATGCAGCCAGTGCGAGTAGTACCTCCTTTCCAGCTCGCCGGCAAACCCATTCCGGCAGAACTCCTCATACAGCACCTCTAGCCGAGTCAATATCCTCGCAAGCAACCTCTCAATCCTGAACGACTGTAGCCTCCCCGTCGAATCGACCAACGGCAGCACTGCATCCAGCGATGTCGTCGGCTTCGCGTTGTTGGTATTGATCCCAATCCCCAACACAACCTGGTAATTCCCCTCGCTATACGCACAATTCGCCAAAATCCCCGCAACCTTCACGTACGAAGTCTGATTCGTTGGGTCCCGCACGTAGACATCGTTAGGCCATTTGATGCGGATGGGGAAGTTGGCGTAGGCCGGGTCTGAGGGGAGGTAGGATTGCACAGCCTCGACTATGGCGATGGCGCTGAGATATTGGATGAAGACGATGGGGCGGGTCATGGC
>JAAFKN010000684.1:0-10686 GCA_011800035.1 Thermochaetoides dissita | reverse complement strand
GTAGGCGAGACCAGCCTTTGTATGGGGGTGACTGGAGTCTCCTCCAGAGGGGGTTGGTCGGGCGGGAAGGTCCGAAACCGGGCTCGCCATCTCTCTCTTTCCCGCTCCAGCAGGTATGCCACAATTGGTTTAATATAGCAGCAGTGTACGACCATGTGAGTTCTACGGACTGGCCGCTTTTTCGCTCATGCTTTGAATTTTTCTAATGTTTTGAAATGCCTGCAGGCAGAAGGATGAGCGTCAGTGATGGCGTTTTGGACAGTCACTTTACTTGAGTTGAACTGTGACACAAATTGGTTTGGCATGCCATACTACTTAGCGAGCACTTTAGTATGTGTGTTGCGTCAACCTCTTCTGTGTTGGTTTCTGAGCGCATCATCTTGAAACAACATATTATCTTGAATAAGCATGTTTGTTAGTTGGATGCTCCTGCCCTCCTTATAGCTGAAAAGGGTCGCAAACACAAGGCAAGGCCGAGATAGGACATATGATTTCCTTTGTCGATGTCGATTGTCAACATGGTCCTTCTCCCAGCCGGCGTGGCGCAATCGGTTAGCGCGTCAGACTTTTAATCTGAATGTTGCGAGTTCGAGTCTCGCCGTTGGCGTGTAAGTCAACATTGGGAAGTGATCATGACTTTTGCTTCTTTTTCTACCGTTTGCTACGGCATCTGCTCCTATTTCCCTGCTCACATCATCTTCTAAATATCGAGCCTTTTTGCAGCTTCAAGCTCGCGGAGGTAGGGAGAGCTCTGGAGGGCTAGACCTTGGACAGGGTACGGCACCCGCCCGTAAGGCACCGATAACCCAAAAAGAGCTTATCTTATCATATCGAGATATCTTATCGTATCAGTCACGAGGGAGCAGCTTGATACGAATTAAGGATGTCAGTTATTCAGCCCTGCATGTCCGCGACTTGACCCGCAAAAGCCAAAACCGGGACTGCCGATCAGCGCCCTTCTTATATTCGATGATGTTTTTCAACATGTAACATAAAGCAGGCTTCTTTTTTGTAACCAAGTCTTCGATGGGCAAGCTCCTGCTGGGTTTTTGATTGGGGTTTGTCAAAGCAGACGTGGCACTTATTGGTGGAGCTGTTCCTGGAGGGATGACGACATCGACCCATGCCTGCTCATCTCACATTCCCGGCCCCGCTCCCTCCTTCGACCCCATATCTGCGACCTTGAACGAATAGAGAATCAAACTATCTCAGTTAATGCTGTTTGTCCGTCATTTGGAGCCCAAGCCGAGCTGGTTTGAACTGGAAACCCGCGACTGCAACACCACGTACCAGGCAACGATCTGAGGTTACGGTTGAGTTCAGTAGAAAGGCATCCACGCCACAGAGCGATTTTGGAGTTGTTCTCATCCAGAACCAGGATTCGGCAAACATGAACCTACGGTCTGGCAAAGCCCGCTCAGCTTCTGACTCCGGTTCTGGTTTCGGGTCGCATCACCATAACGATCCCTCTGAATCCCCGGAGCGGGTGCCCCTTCTAATCGAGACCAGGGCTAATAGTGGGTCAACGGTGAATGAAATCGCTGATATTGCTCATGAAGGAACGCTTCCTGGCAGCACCTTGAATGGGGGAACATTCAAGAGAAATCTAGGAGCAATTGAGGCATTCGGCATCGTTATCAGTATCGTCATTGGCAGTGGAGTTTTCACTTCCCCCGGCTCCATCGACACCAATGTTCCCTCTCCCGGAGTAGCCCTCCTGGTATGGTTGGTTGGGGGCGTACTGGCATGGACTGGTGCAAGTACAATGGCTGAGCTTGGAACTGCGATTGCTGGAGAAGGTAAGCCGATATGTTTCTGGCTCGATCAATGAAGATATTAACATAGGCACAGGTGGTGTTCAGCCTTATCTCAAGTACATCTTCGGCGATGTGTTTGGATTTCTTGCTGCCTGGACCTGGGTTGTCGCTGTGATGCCCGCAACGCTTGCTATTCTGAGCATTGTGTTTATTGAGAGCATCTACTCAGCTGCAGGTGTTACCGGCCAAGGGGATAGGATTGAGCACAAGCTGTTGTCAATCCTCGTGTTATCATGCATTGGTTTGGCAAATTCTTTTAGCACAAAAGCCAGCACTCGACTCAATAACTTTTTTGTTGCGACCAAGTTCATAACCATCACTGCTGTTTTTCTGGCTGGTGTTGTCGTCGTTCTCGTCAAACTGGCCCATCCCAAGAGCACCATTGGTGGCGGGGATTGGGCGAAGAAGTCATGGGTGGCGTATCGCGATATCACCAACCCGGACGGGAGTGTTACTCAATGGCGAAACATGACCAGGTGGGAGTTGTTTGGCCACCTTTCGGCTGCTCTCTATGCTGCTTTGTGGGCATATTCTGGATGGGACAAGGTATAAAGTGTATTCCAAAAATGGGACAGACCGACGCTTACACTCGTCCAGGCAATCTACGTTTCCGCTGAACTGAAGTCACCTGCTCGACAGCTACCTCTGGCCATCAACACATCTATCCCTTCCATTATCCTCTGCTTCATGCTGGCCAATGTTGCCTATTATATCCTGCTTCCTTGGGATGTGGTCTCTACAACCGACAGTGTAGCAGTGGTATGTGAGATCCTCAAGTTTCCTTACCGCTCCTGTTAACACTCTCTTCACTTCTACAGACAGCTATCACTCGGCTCCTTGGCCATGCCTTTGGCGTAATTTCCGCCGTATTTATCTGCTTGGTTGTAGCAGGCTCGCTACTTGGCAATTCCTTTGTTGCAGGTCGCATGGCCGTCGCTGCCGCAAACCAAGGCTGGCTGCCTAGCATTTTGAAAGTTGTCGGTCACATCGGTCCCACATTTGCCGTTCAAGAAACGCCGGGAACCGGTCAAAGTTCTCTTCTTACCGACGGGGAGGATGAAGATTCCATCCGAGTTCAGAAACGACATTCAGATTCCGAATCCGATGCCCCGATCAATGCAATCATCCTCTCAACAGTACTATCGGCCTTGCACATACTGCTTGGAAACTTTCGTGCCCTTCTGACTTTCAATGGTCTGGGTGAGTACCCATTCTTTTTGTTGACAGTTATCGGGGCTGTGGTCCTGAGGTGGCGCGAACCAGAACTGGAAAGGCCTTATCAACCGTCAATTGTGATTCCTATCATATTTTCTTTGGTGGCAAGTTTTGTCGTTGTTCGGGGGGCAGCGTTTGCGCCAGCGCAGGCTGCCATACTGACTGGTCTTTGGGGACTGGGTCTGGTCTACTATGCAGTAAGGACTCGATACTGGGCTTGAGATTATAGTTTCCTGTCTGAGATGACTCTCATTGAGTCTGTCCACAGTTGGAGCCTACGGTCTGGAGCTGAGCCGGTTGATGAGTCTTGAAAGGCAACTGATGAGCCTCCTTTTTGCGTATGACAATTTTCCGCAGCTGAAGGCAATTCCTCTGACCTGTATTTCTCCAACTTTGACGTCATCTCCCCTCAGCACGAGCTCCATCCTTTTGCGTCAGGAACTCATGCTAGCAAGCCCGCAAAGGACTCAAAACAGCCTAGTTCATGTTGAACACCAAAATCAGCCTCTGTCAAAAGGGTCACCCTATGATGAACTGTTTGCTAGAACGAGGGTTAGGGTTAACAATGTACGCGCATTCGCCCCTTCGCCGCTGCCCCTCCCAGGATGCGCTTATCCGAGGTAAGATTAAACCACCATTTTGCGTAGTTCCCTTAGAACTGGGAACAATCTAGCTAACAAAGGGCGGAAACGCTTTCAAGAAAGTCCATTCATTTGAGGGAAAACCAAGCAGACAGACCATCATGCCTTTCCCCGTGCTCCCACGGCGAGCGGCTTACATAACACTCAATTCCCCGCAACGCCGAAACGCGCTCTCGCTGGCCGAGCTCCGGTCATTGAGGGACCAGATTATCAAGTACAACACCTCACCAACGACGGGGCGACCACTGTTCCTACCGCCGTTCAAGCCTTCTGTCCTCGGACAGCTGGAGCTTGCCCAAGCAAAACCCGTCCATGGTAGCAACGCAGCTGCAAGTCCAAGTTCAGCCCCGACAGGGACAAGCCCAAGCCAGTGCTCGCCATTAGACAACACGGCAGAGGATTACACATGGCTCGTTTCGGCACGAGCCTTCGCACGCGAGCGAGAGGGTCTTCCATCGGTTTTGGTTCTTGCTTCGCAAGGACCCGTTTTCTGCTCCGGACACGACTTACGCGAGCTACGAAGCCTGTCTCATGATGAGGTCCGCGAGACGTTCCAGCTTTGCGCCGAGGTTATGAACCTGATCCGGCGCAGCCCGGCTCTGGTGGTCGGACGTATCTCCGGCCTCGCCATTGCTGCTGGATGTCAGCTTGCACTGACGACAGATCTGCCGATTACCCATGAAGCTGTCAAGTTTCGGTTGCCTGGTGCCACACTCGGGCTGCCGTGCTCGAGCCCCGCCACAGCTGTCAGCCGGCGACTGGGTAACTCACGGACCTTCCGGATGCTGGCCACCGCCGAAGACATGACGGCCGATGAGCTGCGGGATGTGGTCCGTGTGGTTCGTGGCGGAGACGGGCCGGAGGAGCAGACTGCTGTCCTGGACCAGGAGGTGGCCCGGACAGTGGAACGGTTGACCAGTATGTCAGCACAACAGAGTGCCATGGGGAAATGGGCCTTCTGGACACAGGTTGGCTTGACTGGGCGAGACTACGTAGGAGCAGACGGCGCTGTGGTTGAAGGAAATGGTGGAGATGGCTACCAAGATGCCGTTGAGTGGGCTGGACGGGTCATGGCTCTTCATGCGAAGAGCGAGGATGCCAAGGAAGGCATGGACGCCTTTCTAGAAAAGCGTCAGGCTGTATGGCATGGATCATGACCGAAGATAGACCGTGGGATCAAAGGATCTTGGGAATCGGCGCCCCCGACCCAAAGATGCGACATCCCGCAAGCTGCTGCCACATGCACGTATTTATAAGGTGCCGTCTTGGATGTAACCCCATAGGTTCCTTCGGCAGAGGATGCTGCCCTCATATTTTAGCACTGGCCTATGACAAGCCTGCGATATATTAACACAAAGCATACATGTACCAATATAGGAATCGACAGCCGAACCACGACCGTGCCAACAATGTCGCCTCACCAGCTGATCAGCTCCAATATGTTCTATAAGCCGGCGCCGTATCTTGATCATTATGTGCTTGCCAACAATATCCGGAACGGGATCTCACTGGCAACAAAGGCGCTGTTGACCAGTCCTGATCGCTATCTCCAATCACAGCACATGTAACTATGTCTTGCCACAAGTTTGCAGTCTGACGTCCTATCATCGAGACCTCCTTGCTCCAGCAACGATAAACATATGTATACCTCATTAAAAAGAAACGTACTTTTCGATCGGTGTGTGATTGTAAAAACCCTGGCTTAATCTCGATGTTGTTCACAGCAAGTCGAATGATAGGGAATCCTGAACTTGCCGCCTCCTATCCATCTATGTAATGACCTCCTCATTGACATCAAATGCTTCATACGATTCTTCAGCCCCTTAAATCCCGTGCATGGATCAGATCTTTACCTGCTCCTCGGCGCACGCTTCCTCATGTCGTGTCGAGCACGAGCCTTTTTATATGTAAAGAAGATTTTCTGGACCAGTGACTGAATTGAGTCTATCATTTGCATAACCGAGTATCAAAGCCTGATATACGGATCGTGCCTTCAGCAACTATGCTACCCAACACATTTGCGTGCTGTCAGCCGGCCAGCAAAAGGATTTGTGTCAGCGAAGGTTCTCCTGTGGCAACCTCTAGATGGTCGCCACCCAACAGAGAACACCAAACGGTCTTCTTGCATGAATAGCTCCAATCTTTTCATTACGTCTCTGCCGTTAGCTGGCGTCTACGCGGTAGGGTATGCCTCTTTGAGGGTGCGGAGGGAAGAGTTTTCGTGTTTACCAATTTCGCTACAGTCGCGTTACCGCATGCCATTGTCCCGTATCAACTTGGTGTAGTAGGTATGTCGCATGCGACGCTACGGATGCGACAGCATAGCTCCGGACCCTAATAATCGGGTCCCAGAGGTAACTGAATGCCCAGCATTATGCTTGGAGTGCGCTGAGGACGCCACACTGGACGCGGAGGAGCTTGGCTACATCTTGGCTCGGCAACTTAGGCATGCGTTCCAAAGATCTGACTTGCTCTGATGACCGATTTAGTAACTGTAGTTGTTTTGTTTAACGGCTTTAGCACGATTTTGTTTCTCAAGGATGGTGTTGGCTTTTCTGTCCCACAGAATGGTGACTAGGATTGAAACTTGCGTGCCATGCCACCATGTATGTGGCAGAGTTGGTGTTCTTGCCTGCAAGTCCTTAGCTTCGCGTGTGCCTTGTCCTCCAAATCTCGATTATGCCGCCTGATCGAGAAAGCTTTCGGATTCATAGAGCCTTGATCCGACAGATAAGCCAGACTATCGTGAAAACGGATCCAACAAGATCGGCTTTCTACCCTGCTTTTGGTCGTCACGGCTCGGCAGTCCGCGCAACTACCTCTCGACCCCATGGGCGCGCGATGGTTAAGCGCCATCGCATGCAGATGTCACCTGGGCTCCGGGGATTCAGTGTTGCGGCTCGCCAAGATACAATCCCGCTGCTACCCCTTGCAATGTGAACCTGCCATGCATCTCACCACTAGCTGCCCACAGTCTTCGAGAAGGGATGAGATCCGGGGACGGCGGGCCTGATGACGGATCCATCCTGGAGACTCCACACTGTCCACACGCCATGACCTCGTGGGCCGACTTTACGGAACCGTAGACAAACTTTCCCGGTGGCCCAACGGTTAGATTTCCTCGATTGGGCTGGGGGATCTGCAATTTGAGCTTGACGAGATGTTGGGTTCGAGAGGCAGGGCAACATGACTGCAGGTCTGCCATGAACACGACCCAGAGGTCTGTAGATGAAGCCAAGTTAGATACTCCCCGCGTTTGAGGCCATAACAGCTCACGACGGGGAGTCTCTGGGCTGATGGAACAGTACCTTAGGAAAGCGTTGCGGGAGTCACGCCCATTTGTCATGCCTAAGGGAAGGGGCGAATCTTAGATTCCAGCACGATGGAGCTGAAGGCTGGATGGAGGAGACCGCCTAACACTCGCCAACTAAGCACACATTAGTGTCCTGTGAGCGGGTGCTGAGCATACTCGAGCCGAGCTGGTCGGGTCCCAGGGGTTTGGGTAGGCCCAGAAGAGAAAAGCCGTTGAGGTCCGCCCCGGGTGTCCCCCTGTCAGCCGCGGTCCGGGGTGTAGGTTTCTGGGCACACGCTAACCAAAGCTCAGGAATTCAGGCCCGATGTCCGTCAGACGAAACTCGCCGCCCTGCTCGAATTGCGGGCGCCATGCTGCCCGCAGCACGCGGCTTGTCCCCCTGCGAATTACAGGCGTCTTTGCCCCAGACTGCCCCATGGACGTGATCCGGAGAATCCTAGGCCCAAATGTAGTCGGAGAATTTCTGGTCAATCATAGAGAGGCACGGGTGTTGCAGCCTCCTCGCTTCCTCTTGGAGGACCACGGAAGGGCGGATTCCGCTTCTGGATCGGGAAGTGAACCTCCAGTTTGGGAAACTCAGTGTGACTGTCTTAGACAGCATTATTGTACCTCCATCGACGCCTATATCAGTCTCGATCTCCCCTCACCTTCGTCGTGACATGTCTCTCTTCGCTCGACGTCCCATCCGCCTCTTCGAAACTCTTCACGACCAAGAGTCACAGCAAAGATGTCGTCGAACGCGTCCAAGGACAACATTCATGAAGAGAAGCAGGCCGCTGCTCCTGCGGTGACCACCACTGCTGTGCCGGCTACTAAGGCTCCTAGGAAGGGGAAGAAGGAGAAGGAGGTGCACAATGTGAGTGCGATGTGCTTATGGCAAGCATTGTCTTCAACCGATGTGAGACTGACCATGCTCGATGACATAGGCCGAACTGTACGCCGCTATCCAGGAGGCCAACATCAACCCCTGGAGTCGGACCTCTATTCATCTCTACTTCGCTATCTTCGTCTCCTTCTGCTGCGCCGTCGCCAACGGCTACGATGGCTCTCTCATGACTTCCATCATTGCCATGCCCCACTTCGTCGAAGTTTTCAAGCCGAAGGAGAGCACCAATGAGTCTGTCATCTTCTCTCTGTACACTGTGTATGCGAACCCGCCTGCTCTTGCTCTCCCAAAATGCTTGCGAACAGCACAAGCGACTAACAGGCATTTAGCGGTGCCATGGTTGGCGCTCCTTTTGCTGCTACTCTCTCCGACAAGTTCGGCCGCAGAAAGGCCATGTTCTGCGGTGGCGCCGTCATCATAACTGGTATGATCATCATCTCAACTGCCATGAAGTTCGCCCAGCTGGTTGTCGGCCGCTTCGTCCTTGGTCTTGGTATTGCCATCATGACTGTCGCCGCCCCAGCCTACTCGATCGAGATTGCTCCTCCCCACTGGCGCGGTCGATGCACCGGTTTCTACAACTGCGGTTGGTTCGGTGGCTCGATCCCGGCTGCCATTATCACCTTCGGCACCAACTACATCGACAACCACTATTCGTGGCGTATCCCTCTCATCCTGCAGGCCTTCGCTTGCGTCATCGTCATGATTGGCGTCTTCTTCATCCCCGAATCTCCCCGTTACCTTATGGCCAACGGTCGCGATGAGGAGGCCTTCGCTTTCCTGGTCAAGTACCACGGCAACGGTGACCCCAACTCCCGCCTTGTCCGTCTTGAGATCGAGGAGATGCGCGAGGGTATCCGCCAGGACGGTATCGATAAGGTCTGGTGGGACTACCGCCCTCTGTTCCTCACCCACAACGGCCGCTGGCGTATGGCCCAGGTGCTCATGATCTCCATCTTCGGCCAGTTCTCTGGTAACGGTCTCGGTTACTTCAATACTACTATCTTCAACAACCTGGGTGTCACCAGTGTCCCGGCTCAGCTTGGCTACAATATCCTCAACCAGGGCCTGTCTGCCTTTGGTGCTCTGACGGCCGTCTCGCTGACCGACCGCATGCCTCGCCGCAAGGTCCTGGTCATCGGCACCTTCATGTGCGCTCTCGCTCTGGCCACTAATGCTGGTTTGTCCGAGAAGATGGCCCAGCTCGATGCCAAGGGCCTTTTCTCTGCCTCGTACGGCAAGGGTGCCCTCGCTTCTTACTTCCTCTTCAACATCATCTACTCCTTCACCTACACCCCGCTGCAGGGTGTCATCCCCACCGAGGCTCTCGAGACCACGATGCGTGCCAAGGGTCTTGCCCTGTCTGGCTTCATTGTCAACGCCGTCGGCTTCATCAACCAGTTCGCCGGTCCCATTGGTCTGAAAAACATCAAGCACCGCTACATCTTCGTGTTCGTTGGCTGGGATGTCATCGAGGCCATTGCCTGGTATCTCTTCGGGTATGTTAGCTTAGCTTCCTTTTCCCACTTCCCTTTTCTCCAAGGCACATTGCTGACTGGGTTGCAGTGTCGAGTCCCAGGGCCGTACTCTCGAGCAGCTCGAGTGGGTCTACAACCAGCCCAACCCGGTCAAGGCCTCCCTCAAGGTCGACAAGGTCGTTGTTGACGAGGAGGGCAAGGTCACCGAGAAGCTTGAGGCCTAAATTGTTTGGACGAACTTCCTCGTTTGGATCTAACTTTTTTTGGGCAGTACTTTACGGATACCCAGATTGTGTTGTGTATCATGAGGATTTTTGATGCCCCTGGAGGGACAGTGTCGCTTACTAGAAACAATAACTGGCGGTGACTGTTGATAGAGGCATGTGTTGCATACTATTTCTAATGAAAACCTTATTCATATCCCAGCTCTTTGCGCTTTGTGCGCCTTGACATGAAGTGTGCGCAGTCCTTGTTCATTTGGGCACAAGATGGTGAAACCCAGCAGAAATGCTGGTGGAGTCGCCCTCGGCAATGGCCATTGGATTTCAGGGGCTCACCAACCCCGATTTTTTTGGCTCCCGATCTTCACAACTTCAACCCCGGGGACTCACAATCCAGATGGCACCACATGCGGAGACCCCACGGGGCAGTCCGACTGCAAGACGGGCCAGCTGGCCGAAGCTTTGAGCTAGCGATGGTAGTGCCTTCTCAAGCCGAGTTCTGCGGTCTATGTACCCAACTAATCCTGGGATGGAAGATCAAATGCAGTCTACAATGTAGAACTGAGATGATGCATGTCATGTTATCCTGACTCTCCATTGCGCAATCCGTTGGCGAGCAGCCTTTATTCGCATCATCAGTGGCGCCTGATCAATGCGAGCAGGATTGTGACGAGGATCATGATCGCAAGGCTGATGACGAACTCTCCCATCGATCTCCCTGCCAAGGCCTCTACAGTTCTTGGGGCAGTGCAGGGCACAACAAGCTTGTTGAAGCCTTGAGCCTACGCCGTCGGAAGGAACTACCATTTCGGACTAGATACTTAGTTGACGCTAGAGTTGATGGTCAGCATAATACTTGCCTATTACCCATTTCAGTCCTTTTTGAGAATTTTCCTGATGTTTTGTCATCGAGAAAACTCCAGTCTCCTACAATTCTTGATTGCGATTTGCATCCTCGGCAAACGCCCGCCAAGCCGCCGATAAGATAGGAATATCGGGCCGCATTTCCATCAGTGCTCTCCTTTAGGGAAACAACACCGTTGCCCGTTAGCCTCTCGCCAAGTTGCAGACGGAATGCTGCGGCCACGGGCAAACTACCCATAACATGTTGGCTG
>JAAFKN010000683.1:0-10696 GCA_011800035.1 Thermochaetoides dissita | reverse complement strand
CAAAAGAGCAAAAAAAAAAAAAAAAAAAAAAAGCCGCTGGGGTGGTAAGGATAAGGGAACCCGCCTGCCTGCTTGCTCGAGTTGACCCTTTGTGGTGATTTTGGAACTTCCAGTGTATCCCGAGACCTCCAAGTCAGGGCAAGGGGGACGATTTTGTGGGTTGTTTATCTGTGTCGAGATTATAAACTACCTTTATTATTAGTACTGCAGACACAGAATATGTATTAGCGTTTAACATGACAGGTATATACACTTTCTGTAGCATAGAGCTGAGTTCTTGGCCTCGCTTCTACTAGTTATTTCCCTACCCCTGACGCCCTAAGTTGGCACCGTGCATGTTTCTGTTTACAAGGAAAGCTACAGCGAAAGCAGGTTGCCCTTCCTCTTAGAGTCGCCATTGTGTGTCAGGGGATGTTCCTTTCCTTATCAATCCTCAAATGGAGGTACTGTATCTGACTTACTGCTCATGCTTTGCCATGCTTAGGGTGTATCTGTTCGGCCCTGCCGAAACCTTACTCCAGAAGAGAACAAGTAAAGACGGCCAACAGCCTTTCAAACTAGGCCTGACCCTGAGCACTACATGGGAAACACGGAATTGGGAAATGTTGGTCGCGACCATATGGGAAGGAGTAAGGTGGGCTAGTCAGTGACAAGGTGATGATTTAAAGGGAATAAGGGATTGGGGGAAAACAAGCCAACACCTATCTTCAATACCTGGATTCTCTAACGTTGATCACTCGCGTGTGCTTCAATAAACCCCCTCCCTGGATGTGTAAGTCCAGACTTTGTCACCGATGGCACCCATTTGGAGGTATAAACTGGCACTTCAGGTAAGATATCCCAGGCACTAATGTCACCAACTCCAATTATGGACCCCAGAGGTTTGTCTAAGCGAATCCTTATATGTACCTGAGTTAGCTCTGTAACTAGGTGTGTATGGAATTACAACGTGATATGCTCTTCAAAACACAACAACGGAGAGTATGACTATGATGACGATAATGCATGTAGCAACCAATCAACTAATAGCAGCAAGCAGAAGCAAGCAGCAGCGAAAACGCCTGTCCCAACCCTAAGTATGATGTCTCTCAAAACACCCCATCCAAGCAGTCAAGTAGAGAGAGAAGGAATAAAAAGCCAAAAAAAAAAGTCCCAAACACCGCACCGAATCCAACACCGCCCCTGACCTCATATTATTAGTTTCTTTCCTTCTTTCTTTGGTCTTCCGATTGTAAGTCTAATTAATTAGGTAGGGTACCGCCCCCCCAAGAGGTCTTAGTAAGTGATTGAACGCTCAATGCTGCAACCCCATCTCAACCTCCACATCCCTCTCATACGCCAACGGCCCCCAAACCCTCCAATGCAACACCCCCAAATGCGCCAACCTAACCGCCATATCCTCGACCCCGGCATCCTCCCTCGGATCCTTTTGTTGCCTTCTCCCCCCCAAAGTAGCAACCAACCTCGTCTGACTCACCGACGGCGTAGCCGTCGCACTCCTCCCTTGAGAGTCCCCACTCCCCCCTGTAGCGACATTAAACAGCTGTAGCCCATTCAACGCCTTAAAGTCACTAACCTTCCCCGCCAACTCAGCAAGCAACTTCTCCCCGAAGTACCGCTCCACCTCCTGGAACACATCACACGCGGGGTTCGTCAACTGCTCCGCGAGCTGAGCCTCAAGCCGGCCTAGGTCAAGTACTGACGGCGGGACGTTAGCATAGCGCAGGATCTGCACGGCAAGGGAGCCGGCCAGGCCGCGCCAGCGGTCAGCGGGGGTGAGGGCGGGTGGGGCAGTCTGCAGGAGGGCGACGAGGGAGGCGTAGAGGTCTTGGGATTTGGAGGAAGAGGAGATAGAGGTCGGGGCTGGTGAGGGCGATGGAGAGCAGGAACGCGAGGAGCCAAAGATGGTGGAGGTGCGAGGGGAAGAGAAGGCGGAGCCGCGGTCGGAGAAGGCGATGCTGGAGGGGCGGGAGGAGGTTGAGGCGGGCGCCATGAAGTTGAAGTCGCCGGAGGCGCGATGGCTTGCGCGGCGGTTGTCGTCAGTGCTGTTGATAAGCAGGGAAGGTATCCTGTTGCTGCAGAGCTGGGTGACACGGGATAGACGCTCGAGGTCCTCGAACTTGCGCATGCAGATCTCCAGGCAGATGGAGTCGTACAGGTCGGAGCGCAGCTTAAGGAGACGGTCCTCGTCGAAGTGAAAGGATGGCGGGATCTGGGCGATGCTGGTCGATGGGCGGACGAGAGCAGCCAGGCCGTAGAAAAAGGCCGTCATCTCGCCAAATTCGCTGCGGTAGGCCATCGACCGCTCGCCGTAGAGGGCGGCCTGGAGACGGTACCACTGGGCTGACGGAGCGATAGAGACCTTGCGCTGCTCGACCCGACGGATCCAGTAGCGCTGCTCAAAGTTGACCGTATCCTCGATGAGTACAGGGCGCAGACACCGGATCTGATGATTCGCCACATCGAGCTTCATGGCCTCCAGCACGCTCAGCAAGCTCCGCAGACCCTTAACCACCTCAGTCATGTTGTTGTTGCGCGCGCCATCGCTCAGCTCCTGGTACATGTCGTCAACCCACTCGTCACGCATCGGCGCGCAGTGCAGCTTGAGCACACCAGCGAGCCAGCCGGCCAGCTTCTCGAGATCGAGCACACCACGCTCAAACTGCTGCATCAGGAGATCCACATTCAGCCCTTCGTTCAGCAAGTCCCGATCCCTTTGCGGCACCAACGTCTCGATGATCTCGCGGATCGTCTTCAACAACGTCGGCAGACACCAGTCGCCGTGACCATATGTGCTGTGGAACAGATTCCTGTTTGTGATAAACAGGATGATCTGATCATGCAGGGTCTGCCAGAAGTGGTTGGCGCGCTCCTGTTTCCTCCTCCCCTTTTCGCCATCTGTGTTTGGCCTGAAGTGCAGATCGGGATCAAAGTTGATATCGTGCCGCAGCTTTGGGTTGTGTACGATCTTCTGGACGTCGAGCTCGCTGAGGGTCGTCTTGGTCACAGGGGGCTCAAGAGGGTAAGCAGGAGGGACGGGCTCGAAATGTGACCGGTGATCTGTCGGTTGTTGTGTCTGCGCAGGCAGGTATTCTTGTTGTTGCGGCTTTGTACTTGATCTTGTTGAGCAGGTCGATGGGTTTCTGGATAATGTTGGTGTCCGCGTCGGTACTGGCGCATCTTGGACTGAGGATGGTTGGCTGATCGAGCCGCGGGGCAGGTTCTGAGGGGGGGTCGGCATGTTCTGGGAATCGGGGTCGGAGGTTTGACTCCTCGTCTCAGGGGTCGGCTCTGAGGGAATCGGCTCCTCGGCCGAATCCTGTCTCCTGTGGCTGGGCATATGGCTTTCAAGGCCTCCTTGGTCGCCCATGGCTGATGTGAATTTGTCAAAGTGGCCGAATTTGATCAAAACCTAGGTGAATCACGAATGAGGGCGCCCAGATATAAATGACGGCAAGGCAACACCAGCGGTGTCGCTTAATTTATAGAAGGGGATACAAGCACAACTAGGTGTGGACAGTCAGCATTGCTGCAGCGCACAGAGGCTGTACTCGAAAGCAGGAAAAGGACTGGGAATAAAAAGGATGCAACTACAACTGCAACTGCAACAAAGCAGGGCCAGCGCAGTGTGCAGTGTCAATGTGCAGCAACAAACAAAGGTGTGGGGGACACAATCCGGAGGCTAAGGTCTCGTGAGAGCGGCAGACTGCAGGGTGCAGAGCCCCCGTCGCCATGATCTACCTGTGGTCGGACCAGACGTAAAGAGGAGCCTGCGAAGTGCAAATGGGTAACAAGCAGCAGAAGGAGGGACTTACCTGCAAGGATCCGGCCTTTAGAGGAGGCAGAGAATGGCTGATTGTGCCGACTCTTTTTCCCAGTAATTACTGCTTGCTGCGGTTGAGGCTGCTCAAAGACGGGCACAGTAGCTGATGGGCGGGAGCAGCAAACTCAAGCTCGGGTGAACTAGTGGCCGTGTGTCGCGGAGAGTGTGGTTGTGTGCGTGCGCGTGTTTCGCAGAATAAGTGAAAGGGTATCCGAAATGGATGGGTATCTCGAAGAAAAGAGAGAGAGGACACAACAAAAAAAAAGTAAGAACAGAAAAGGAGAGAGGCCAGAGCCAATTGTTCAACCGCCTTGCACCACAATCAAGCAGAAGCAGATGCAGCGATGCAGCAGGCCAAATCAAATCAAGCTTCGCAGATAATTCCAGTCAGCACAGTCGCATGGGCGAGTCTGAGGGTTGGGCTGGTTGACGTCGGAGTGATGAGTCGGCCTTGGAGTAGGGGGCACGTCTGCATGCAGGAGACCTCAGTCGGCGCGCTCAGTCGGACCGAGTAGGCGCAGTAAATGAGTTGGAGCGAGCAATGGGTGATGGGCGATGGGCGATGGGCGATGGGCGCTATGCGCCGAATTGATTGAGGGCGGTCGACGGCAGCAGGCCAAAGTCGGTGAGAGGGACGGACTAACGGACTGACTGACAGACGACGGACCCAGGGCTGCGTGCAGTCAATCCAATGCAGATCGATACAGTCGGAAGCCTGAGCGAGGACGGGGTCGAAATCGGAGTCCAGGTTATGACAAGAGCAGAGGCCCTAGGACAAGGCGGATGTGCGATGTGGATGTGCGATGTGCACGGCGCAATGCGACAAACCAGCACAAGTCAATGAGGGTGACTTGCGAGTGCAAGTGTGAATGTGAATGTGAACCGCGAATGTGTTGGAGTGACTGGACACGGGCACTGGTACTGGACGGACGGTGTGCAGCACAGCAGCCGCGCAGAACTGGGACGTTTCTGGAATGAGCGAGAATGAATGAGACGGCAGCAGCAGCAGCAAGTGACGGTTGTCACTACCGGCTGGTTGGAGTCGGGATAGAAGGGTGGATGGGTGAAGTGAGACGAGTGCAGAGGAGAGAGCAAAAAGAGAGAGAAACAAACGAGCAGAAGCAGAAGCAACAGGAAAGAAAGCAGAAAGTAGAAAGCCGGGGAGCAGTGCTGCAGCAATGTATTATGATTTATTAGGCCCTCCTAACACAGACATGGAACATGGACAGGACAGGATGAGAATAAAACTACTACTGTACAAGTACCAAAATGCGGATGCGCATTAGAATGGCGGAAACGAGGGATGCGCGAGGCGATGGCAAAATGTGGAAGTCATGATATCCCAGTCAAGACCGCCCGGCGCTGCTGCAAGCCTGCATTGAGCCTTTGCCTGCTTTGCCTGCCTTGCCTTGCTTGGCTACTTGGCCCTTACACCAGCACCCAGCAGGGGCCAGGGGCGTCATGTCTTCTCCGTCAGGTCTCTTGGCCTATGTGTGGACCCAGGGTTGCTGCATGGCTTGAGTGGGCCTTTCATCTTGGAAACTGAACTTGGAACAGTCGCTGGCGTCGTGGGCTGTCACTGGCCGCCATTGCATCGCACCGAGTTCACCACAGGGCACCGCAGCATCAATGCTGTCCTGGAACATGCAGACAGCAGGGTGCTGGCACAGCTTGGAGAAGAATTAGGGGACTCTGAGACCGCGCAGTTGGTTGTTTTCAGGCTTCAAACTGGCTGCCACGGCATCCCATCTTTGTGCTGCATCAGCATCGCCAACAGCCCGGCCTGTGGCCGTAACGGTACCTGTAATCTATACGTGGTACCTGTAACAATGTGCATCGGCTGCCCTCATAAAAAGAACGTCCTTTGCCGTCCGCCCTCCGCCACCCACCGTCATGGTTCCGGTCCCTGGCCGGCCCACCAACGGGATTTCGTTTCATTCATTCCACCCACCGCCCTCGACCCGTGCCTGGCCTCGTCGAGGGTGCAAGTTCGCTGTTTTGGGCGAAGCAACACGCGGAGCACATGCGGAGCAAGCATGTGGCAGACCGTAGCCTTCCATGGTTCGCTCGTACCGCGTTGTAACCCACCTGTTAACAAAGGCGGAAGGTCGAGCAAAGGCACAGGTTCGACGTTGGACCTGCAACGCCAGCAAGTTGCAGTTAGACACCTCCAGTTCCAACTGGACCTGCTTGGAGTTGGAACTGCATCCGCCATCCATTGATTGTATTGCCATCGTTGCTGTTTGCCTCCGCTGCTTGCAGAGAGCATCGCCGACATCGCGCAGATGCTGTGGCCAGTGCCAGTCAATCGCAGACTTTACAGTCCATCTCGAGACTCTCATCGGTTCTACAGCTTACAGAACCTTATCGACATATCCTGATACCCATTCATACAAAACTTACACCGACATTCACAAAACCTGCTTACCACAGCACTCTTGCCGGAGCTAGGGCCATCGTCTGCCGGGCCAGCACCCAGGCCAAACGTTCCTGTCTGAGGCGAGACGGCGGCGGCGACTCGGCGGCAGGTCGGACCTGTGTAGGTTTGAACTTCGCCTGCGTTGCCTGCGTTTCAACTTCACCACAGGGCCTGGAACAGCGTCTCTGCTGGCGCGATTCATTGTCTCGCCTGGACAGGCAGGCCCTGAAGGGAGAAGGTCTCAATCCTGGCTGAGGACTGCGCCCTGAGACCTGAAAGGGCTCTTTTGGGAAACAAAAAAAAAACCCCAGAACATGCCGGATTACCAAAGATGACCGACGCGCAGCCGTACATCTCCATCCCCAACCCATCCAACCCATCCCTCTGACGTCAACGCCCTCACCAACCTCCCGGACAAATCCCTATCGCATCGCATACCCGACCGCGAGAATTTCTCCGGGCCAGAGCCTGATCAGCATCTTCCGTCGCCGATCCGATCCTGCGCATGCAGGCCCCCTGTCCGGTGCCGCCCTGCCAATCCGTGCCGGTAACACTGCGGATGTGGATGTGCGGACGGGAATTTGTTAAAAAGACATCTTCCCGGCTGAGGGTCGATCCCGAGTTTGCGAGATATGCGTCATCGACGGACCTGATAAAACTTCGGCATTCGCCGCGATATTTATGCTCCGGAAGACATTTTCAGAGCTCGGTGTTAGCTGCGGCAGGTGATGAGCATTGTTGGAGCCCTGCAGCTAAATTGTTAGGACTTAGGGGACCAACGACGGAGGGATGCATCCTCTATCGCCTGATCTTCCATCCCCCATCACTGCGATCGTTCTTGATAGAGTAAAGTAATCCCTCCGACGCCGGTCAGGCTGTTAGTAATGTGCGCGCCTGTCGGCCTTCAACATACTCGCAGGTATTATTGGTAAGCATGTCAAAAAGAGAAGACGCGCTCCTGTTGGGTGCCGACGGGGCGAACGACAACCCTTCATTACGAGCCTGCAGATATGGCGCGCATGGACTGCATCGCCCGCGCCGGATGGCAACTGGGGAGCCACGCCATCTTGTTCTCTGGGACGTCACTTGTTAAAGTGTGGCCCAAAGCAACATCGTAATTACCAAGCCGCGTGCGGAATTTTTGCCGATGCTACCATCGCAGGAACCGATATGTAAGGGCACCGATTACATTGACCGAGCCGATATACTGAGATAGGGTGAACATGCAGACGGAAACACCGTTTCATATCATATCTTGCCCCGAGTACCTATATTATTTTCCCGTTCACGAACATATTTGCCCGTCTGCTTGCTTGCTTGCGTGCCCAAAGAACAATACTCTGCCCAACACTTCATGCGCAATATTCTACTCTGCCTGTAGGCATCCCGTGCTCTGTCCACATGCTCCTCACAGCCATCATCACCTGCATCAAGCTGCCTGCAAGCTGTAGCCTGCAGCTCTCTTATATATTTTGCTCCTCTTGCCTGCAATGAAGTAACAAGGTCATCACCAACCAACGAAAGCCTTCATCCTCCGCATTCATCATCAAATCAGCCCATGCTCCCATGCCATGCCCACATCTCCAAAGTTTCCAAATCCAGTGAGGGGCTGCCTGCACCGACGCCCGGGGGCCGTCCCGGGTGATTGGGTCAAGTCATCCCGTGCTTGTGCCTGCCCTTCCCCAGCCAGAACAGCTACATGCCCCCTCACCTCAACTTTTGAAGAGGGATTTGGAGACGAGCCAGCCAGCCAAGAGCTGGGCTGAGCGCCATGGTGCTTGGCTGGGAAGCTTGGAGAGGCCTCACAGGTTGAAGCTTGGGGGGGGTCAGAGATCTTTGACTGGGCTGCCAAGGACGTGTGGGAGTGAGGATATCGTGTGAAATCTGGATGCGTGCATTTCTTGTGACCTGTTCAGGGCACTTGGACCCTCCCTTTACCCTGCATACAGATCAAGTTCCTGGAGCTGAAGCTGGGGAGAGGATGCATTCCAAGTTCGGCTGGCTGCTGCTGTATCGAGGGGTGATGGGGATTTCTTGCCCCTCACATAACTTTCTGTCCAAGCTCAGGATCTATGCAGCCTGGAGCGTAAACGCCATCACTATGGACCTGAACATCCAATACCCCAGACAGGCACTTTAGACCTGACCCAACACCGCGGAACTATCCCGCAGCTAGCGGAGCGTAGCATAGCGTCCTGCCTGCGCAAAAAGAAAGAAACGCGATCATCTTAGAGAACCTTTCAGCCGCACAAGTTCTCTTCAGACCCAGTCACTCGTCACAGAACACTTTTCCCAAAACGGGCCAAAGCCAATTTCATGACTTCGCCTTCGGCTCTGCACGCCGCTGATGACGGGCATCCATCCATTCCTGCAGGACAGTCATTCCTCCTAGCCACCACAAAGTCCAGCTGCACTTCAGAGAGCTGGAAAAGCTCTTGACGACGAGAGGCTTTCACTCTCACCAAAGACGCCGAAAGCGTCAACATCAAATCCCTTCATTGGCTCTTCTATTAGCTTCCACCCCCCCAGAAACGAACGAACGAAATCGCCCCCAATCCCTTGGGCTTGGGCGGACAGCTCCCCTCGTCGCCAAGCCCAGCCAAGCCCACAAGCCATGTGGCTACGGCCCCACTCATCTCGCGAGACGGGGCCCGATTTCACTGCTTTGAAATATTGGACCCTGGTTTGTTTCTAGTTGTCGAGGTCGTCGCAACAAAAAAAAACCACACACAGGCACAGACAGACAACAAGCGAGGCTCTTGATTCTATCTTCCGGGATCTTTTGCCCAATCATTGTGTGAGATCATGTAACCCCAGCAACTACGGAATCCCGAGCGAGCCGCACGCCACACAGCGGCGCTCCCGGCTCCGAGCCGGGGCCCGGACTCGATCCTGCTGCTTGCTTAATGAGACCACGGCCCTGCCCTGGTTTTGGAATCTGTCCGGGGAGTGTTCCTTTTTCTGTGAAGTCGATGATGATGATGATGATGATGGAGATGGTCCGTGCGTAAGTAATGAGATGAGATTGTGTCCTCCGGTGCCGTTACATTGTTACATGGTTACGCCGTTCCCATGCTCTAGGAGTTGCCGAAGTCTTGTCCTTGTCCTTGTCAACCAGAATCGACCATGCCACGCTGTCGTTTTTGTTGCGAGGCGAGGCGGCGCGGCACGAGGCTGAGGTTATTCCACAAGTAAAGTAACGAGGTTGAATCGTGTTGGTTTCGGCGTCGGCACCTTTAACTTGGGATGGCATGAACGCCGGGAGGTTTTTTTTAACCTGGCTCTTGACGCCGGGAGAGATCGGGAAGCTTATGCTATGCTGAGGAGGTTCGAGAAGGTTTCGAGAAGGCTGATGGAAGGAGGGGAAGCAGGCAGGGGATTGAAACGTGTTTAGGGTGATGAGGGGAGAGATGCTGGCTCAAACAGGCTGTTGACGTTGTTGATGATGGCTTCCATCGATAGAAGGACCTTTTGTTTGAGATGAAGGGACACTGTGACCACACGGCTGTAACGACCTCACTACCGGACGCCAACATCTCGACTCTACAGCATTACCGCTACTACCTGCCCCGACGTCCGTCCGGACGGATGCCACCCGAACGCCCCAAGCACAGACTGAACATCAAGCCCGCAACCTCCCCTCGTCGACCTACCTACTCCGTCCTGGACATCCGAGCGGTGTACACCCGCACCAAGATCATCAAGCATCGCTGCACGTGATGCTCACCCTTACAGCGGGATCGACAGTAAGTGCGTTCTTCACTCGGCGAGCAGTGTCAACAACTGCCGTTGCAGCAGCACTGCGGACAACGCTCGGCCGTATCTCACCTCGCAATCTCCACATCTACACCACATTCCCCTTCCCTGCGAACCTGATGTGCGTCTGTACAAAGATTACGGATTACAAACAAACCCCATTGCCGGTGGCACCGGAGACTGCTGCTTGGTCCCCTTTCTTTTTTGGTCACTTTTCCCCTTTGCCCTGCATCACCAAGGCAACTTTTTTTGCCCCTCCAAACTCGGGAAATCCATGGCAATGGGTCCATTGATCGACAACCTCTTTTTGTCCTTTTGCTTCGACCCTGGATGCCTGTCTGCATCCGCCAGCCCCGGTTCCGGGAGAGGAAGGGAGGGCAGGGCAATGGAACAAGACTCATCCATACCATGCTCGATTCATGCATGCATGCATTTTTTTTTTTTTTTGGCTAGGTACTGCTGCACTTTTTACTTGAGGCAGGCAGATTTGAAGTCCGCGATGCCCCTGTCGCAACCCGAAATCTCTGCCAAAAAAACTCGGCTGTGCCATCCGACGATGACGATGCATAGCAGACTCAGCATCGTGATCGTAGAGACTGGACCCCGACGGGCGGGCCGGTCGTTATGCTTTTTATCTGCTGTTGTGGGCTCGGGTTGTTTGTCGGGGGTGTTGTGGGAGAAAAGAAAAAGATTCGAAG
>JAAFKN010000682.1:0-10707 GCA_011800035.1 Thermochaetoides dissita | reverse complement strand
GAGGGGGCAGTGAACAAGGGGAAGGGGAAGGAGAGGGAGGAGAATGGGGGGTTATGATTTGATAAGTCAATCAATAAAGGATGGGTTTTTGGGTTAGATTGGAGTTCTGTGCGCGTTTGTTTGTTAGGTATACGCATTGAAAAGGTACATAGCTTCATTTCAACTTGGAACTGTCTTTGATGTCCATCTGTTGTGTCATCTCCTGTTCTAGTATGTGGTGGCAATACCTCAGATGCTGGGCAGGATGTCAGAGTAGTTCATCAGCGAACAAGAAAAGGAGCTCAGAAGAGATATCTAGATAGTTCTCGGAAGTTTGCCTTTGCTCATACTGTTTCGATCCGATGAGTTGATAAGGAGTCTATTCTGCCGACCAATTCATGTATATTGGGAGGTATCATGCTTCACGAGCACACCCAAACATTAGGTATAATTATCAATCTCATCCCAACGCCAGTCCCTATACTTAGCCACCCATACCTCATATACCCGACAAACCCACGTCCCAACCACAATACCATCCCTAGGGATTACTAGAGACTACATCTACACAATAAGATAACATCCAGACCCAGAAACACAATAACCTCATCATTGCCCCGACGACCCCGTACTCGCCGCACTCGACGGCCTCGGCGGAGGGAACGGCATCAACCCGCTATCCTCCCTCTGCATCGGCACGGGCCCCAACGACACCTCAGGCGGGATCTCCCCATCCTCATCCTCTGCCGTAGCCGCCGCCGCCGCCGCATCGGCCGCATCATCCAGCGACGCAAGCTGCATCCTCTGCTCCTCCGCCCTGCGCTGCGCCTCCTCTGCCAACCGCCTCTTCTCCGCCACATCGATCAAATCATCATCGTCGCTCCAGTACGGGTCATCCTCCGGCAGGTAGGGCATGGCTAGCCTCTTCCAGAAGCGCAGTTCCTGTCTGACGGCGCGCGCTTCGACGCGCCGGTCCCAGCGTGCCGTGTCCTGCTCGTAGCGGGCGCGGAATTTGCGCAGGAGTTCGTTGGCCTTGCCTGCGCGGGCTTGCATCTCCCAGATTTGTTCGCGCAGGCGGCAGTTCTCGGCGCGCGCTTCCGCGAGCTGGGCACGATAACTGCGGTGCCAGGCCGCGACGTCGGCAACGTGACGGGCCTTGTATTCGTGGAATTGGCGCAGCATGCTGGCCATTACGTTGGCGTATTGGTTGAGGAGGGCCGCGTTGGCGTCCCGGCTGGATTTAGCTTTTTCGAGGGCTTCGGTTAGGAGGGAGACTTCCATGTCGAGGTTGGCTGTTTGGGCTAGGAGAGGGGTTTAGGTCTCTGAGAGCTTGGAAAGGGGCAGAAGAGGGGGAGGGGCACATACCCTTGAGCTCGTCGCCGGAGCCGGAGAGTAATTCATCATGGCCTAGCTCCCTTTCCAAAGCCTTATTGCGCACCTTGCCCACAATCTCAACCATGTCCTGCATGGCGCGCTGGTTCTCGGCCAGCTGGCGGCTCAGTTCCTCAACTATCCCGTAGATGTAGTTGAGCTCGGCCTGGTGGCCAGCCGGGATGGGCGCCATGCCGCCGCCCATGTTGCCGCCGTTGATGCCGTTCATGATGGCAGGCAGGCCGTAGGGATGCGGCGCTAGCGGGTGCGGGGCGTGTTGGGAGTAGTGAATGGGTTGCGGGTGAAGCTGCGGCTGGGGTTGGGGTTGTTGTGGGCGTGGAGGTGGTTGTTGTGGTTGTTGTGGTTGTTGCGGTTGTTGGGGTCGCTGGAACAGTTGGTGTAGAGGTAGCTGGAATCGGGGAAATGATGATGCTGGCGTGGACGGTTGTGGTTCTGCCAGCGGACTGGGAAGGGTTGGGGAGGTTGAGGATGGTGATGACGGAGCTGGGAGGTTGATGTCCATGATGCTTCTCGGCCCCAAAACCCTCCTGGCTTTCTGGCTTCCACTGCCGCGCTGGGTCAGACTCCACTCGCTTGGGACCTCACCAATATCCTGTGTACAGTGACGGCGCGGGCACCTTGGGCTTGTTTTGCTGTCGCGTCGTCGAGCAATTGTGCCGTAAAGCTTTCCGCCTTACGTCTATGCGTACTTGATGCCTTGAAGCTGAAAAATAATGTGGCCGTCTTACCTCCCGTGCAAACTGTATGCGCCTGAGCGTGTTCCTTTTGCTGTTGTAAAACGTCGCCCCTGCAAAAGGGTTAGGGTTAGGGTGACCAACAATTGGGCCCATCTCATTTCTTATTCCAACACTTTAAACAATTCGTTGCTTAAATCCGGCACACCATCACGTACTTGGTTTGCCAAAGCTACCTACCTAATTTAAATCTTGGACAGTAATACTGACTCTATTGGGTGTTTAATGTGATGCATCGACAATAAACAATACCCAACGAGCTCGAGCTTAGTCCACCGAGTTCTTCCACTCATCGTCCAGTCCAAGCAGGTGAACATCTCGACTCGTCAGGATAGCTGAGATGCCGCGCGCACCAGAGCATCCTTCAGTTTAATTTACCTGGTCAGATTCTGCGGTCGTGACCTTCATACACAGCACAGAATATTACCAAATCCATAAATCTATACGGAACTTGCGACCGTGCATCAACGATGTCCACCCCCATCCCCACGCCGGGTAGGAACCCCCTTCAAGGGCGCACGCCCTCACAAGCTCATGGAGCTGCCGGCACGCCACCAGTTTCGACGCCCTTTTCAGCCGCCCAGGCCGCCTTCTCGCCCAATGGCCCGCGCTCGTCGCCGCAGCAGTTTAAGAGATCACCGGCGACTGTGGGCTCAACGACTGCGACGGGCGGCCGCCCCCCAAGCGCGATCAACTTTGATAGCCCCTCGGCGTCAGCAGCCCTGGGCGCTCTACAGCCCATGACGCCTGGCATGGACATGACCCTCCGGTCGCTGACAAATCTCGGCCGTGCTAGTGAGGATGAGCGGGCTAAGCGCCTGGAGGAGGTTATCTCCATCCTCAGCGTATGTCGTCCTCACTAGGTATACATAGTGAACAAACCTTGGCTAACTCCCATTAGCAAAGCAAAGGCCTAGTCAGCGAAGCCGGTCTGCAGAGGTTAGCGCGCAGCCTGGAGCTCGAGTTCATGTGGGAGAGCTCGATGGGCAGTGACAACAAGAGGACCCTTATCGTCGCCGGTTCTGCCCTCGAGCTGCTGGTCGAGTTCTCCCAGGACGTCGTCCAGTCTGTGACGCTCAACTTCCCTGACTCTCCAGATATTGTCACCAAGCATGCCCAGAAGGCTGGCGAGATTTTGTCTAACGATCTGCGCCTTGCCCCGGGCCAGAGCCCGTTAACCAAGTCTCTCGCCCGCTTCGCGGCAAACTTCGAGCGCCTGGCTGTGCTAGACAAGCTTAGCATCAACCCCGGACTTAACTTGTACGAGGCTGTTGCCGGTGTCTACGAAAGCCTAGCGCGTCTTTATGCCTGGGAGCTGCAGAAGCTCCGCGAGGACCCATCTTTTGCGGGCAAGGATGACGAGTACCTCGAGAATCTCGTCCTCTGCACCAAGAGTGGGAGGCCAGCAATGAACAGCCGGGGCCGAGTGGGCCTCGCTCTAGAGTACTGGAAGGAAAAGCGCCTGCTCAAGACTCCTGACGCCGAAGTTGCCTCCTGGACAGCGGATAACGAGCGTACCTGGAGCATCCTCATCGGCTGTGCTCCTCTCCGTGACTTGAGCATCAACCCCGTGCGCATCTCCGACAAATGGATCGGTCCTAACGTCGTCAAAACCTCCCTCCCGGATGGCCTTCACACGGACGAACCCATCATCGACTGGCTTGACCCCGAGCCAACTTTTATTCCTGCAGCGGATCAGCAACAGCAACAGCAGCAGCCCGACGCGCCACTTCTTCCACCTCGTCTGCCCGAGGTCGCCTTTCATGCTGTCTTCGACCCGCCCGTGCACATTCCCATCAACCTGTGGCAGCACCTGCAAGAGATAGGCTGCGTCCTGCCCGACGAGACAGCCACTCAAACCTTTCAACAGCATCACTTCCGGTCCTTCGACAGCCTCGTTATCCCTCCACCACAAGGCAAGGAGACAGACGCGACCGAGACAAGGGTATTCAGCTGTCGTAAGAAGACGCCATTCGTTCCCCCGCGGTCGGGAGTCCAGAACGGCGAGGGGGCAGCGCAGAAAATGGAGTACAAGATCCATCAGAACACACTTTTCGTTCCAAAGCCCGTGATGTGCCGGACCCTGAGGGAGATGAGCTTCTCGCATCCCCAGCAGCTGGTCAGCATCCTGCCTTATATTCGGCAGTACGCCTTCCTGGCGCAGTTGTTGGAGAATAGCTTTAAGCCTGGGCCGGCGCTCCAACTCCCTACCGATCCCAACACCGGCTCCACTACCTCCAAGCCTACTCCCAATACAAAAGCACCGCAGAAAAAGCTAGACGACTTCGAAGCCTTCCTCGCCAAACACTCGTCCCACTCCGGCCCCATCTCCAACATGACGCCCTCCCAGCACCAACCCACCTCCGATCTCAACATCGACGTCACTCTCCGCCTGGTCCTGCCCTCTCCCAAATTGCAGATCGTCTTCCCATTCCATGCGACCAGCAAGGAGGAAGCAAAGGGCAAGATCGCGCATGTCACGTTCGCAGTAAGGGAGAATGGAAGGCTGGAGGTCGAGATGCAGAATGTGATTGACGAGGAGGGGGAGCGGATGGAGGGGGTTAAGACTGAGGGAGGTGAGGGAGAGGAGAAAAAGAGGAGCAGGCTGCAGCCGGGGGATTTGGCACGGGCATTGGAGGTGTTGGATGACGTGGGGAAGTGGGCTGAGTTTGTGAGGACTAGGTTGGTTTGAGGATCATGATGTAGGGAGGGATATAGTGCGATAGTAATGAGAATTTGAGTGGTTGAATCATTGTTGGTGTTGTTTTGGTTCTGGTAGTTCTCTGCTCCCCGGTGTGCATCTCAAATATGCAGAGAAGGTGCTGATATGATATTGAGTATGGATCTTGGTCATTCGCCAAAACATTGTCAGAAAGATCACCAAAGACTCTCTCAACTTTGCCTTTGTTTTGGTGCACCATGGCATCAATGGAATTCTTGTCTTAACCATCATTGCCATCCAGGTACTGAGTTGCGCTACAAACAGACATATTCATATGTTGAATGTTGTCTTTACGCTTAGAGAGCTTATACAGAGTCCCGATAGAAGAGGCAACCAGAATTTTTGAACACCGTAATGTATTACTTATAATTTACAAGATATTTCCTCTCGTTTCTTAACCATGGATGCCTGGAATGCCTGGATGCAAAACCCCAAACAAGATGCCTATGTTGTCACGCTGGTTGTTTATTACCATCTGCTTAGAGTTATACACAGAACAATTGACGTGTCGATCTCCCATTTTCCAAATGCTGTCCTCCTTCAACAACGTGTCATGTTGTTCTCCCAGTCTTGTCCCCCATTCATACCCTTCGACAAGTCAGGGGCCAGGGTTGATCAATCATCCACTCGGAATTTTGTTTGGAATAGCTTGGAGGGGGATCGTCACACGCCAATCTGAGCGTTTCTGCAGTGTGGAGGGCTCCATCTAAGCACAACAAGCAATTGGACGTGTCGATGTTTTCAGGTCACAACAATAACAGCAGCGAAGGCTTGAGCAGGACAAGTGTCTTTTTTTTTAAAAAAATTTTTATTTTTATTTTTATTTTTATTTTTATTTTTATTTTTATTTTTATTTTTACCCTGGGGATATTACTTGGTCATCAACTGGTGGCAACAACCGTTGATGACAAACGCAACTTGGGATTTGGAAAGAGAAAGAGAAGGACAGAAAGAAAGGAAAGCAAGAGTGTGCGGGGAAGGGGAAAGAGTGGGAAAGTCGCGACGGCTGCGAATTCGATTCTGAGATTGGAGAGGACCGCTTGCCTTGCCTGGCTTTCCTTGTTCGTAATGTGGAGCTCATGATGGTAGAGGGGAAAAGGAAAAGCGGAATGGAGCACGATGGTAACGAGATTTCCTGTTTTGGCTGACACCAGAACGAAAAAAAGAAAAGCTTTACGGTTTGTGGCGCGTAATTTTCGTGTCGATCGCGGGTTTGTGCTAGTGAGGACATGTGGTTGCAGTTGGGAGGACATAAGTCAAGAGTTGGGACGCGTCTTCTGTGTATCTTGTTTGGTCTGTGACATGCATGTCGAGGCAAAAGTAAACAAAACCATGGTGTTATGATAAGCTGGCTGGAAGGCATTGCCATACAGCACAATACCTGATCGCAATGGGCCCAACCGTCTCGGGATAAGTCAAATGAAAGCCAACATGAAAGAAGATAGCGGCAATGGATGGATTGTGGATTGCAGGCTGCAGGCCACCAAGCGGCTGCGATATCTCAAGTCTGTGATATGAACAAGCAGTTTCAGCGCAAGCAACAAAGCCCTAAACAAGGCAGCCTGAACAATCTGTTGTGGCATGTGACAACCTCATCCTCCCACAGCTGGCACGGGTTTCAGATGCAGCCATGTGCACATAGGCCTTACATTCTTAGAAGCAAAGTGAGTATGGATGAGTGGTTCGTATCTTGAAGTCTTTTCTGCTTGTAAAGATGGTGGTGTCTACTGGAGGGACCCGACGCAGGTCGACTGCCGGCCGTCCTGGGACCTGCATTGCGTTTGCACCAAGCTTGGGTCACATCCAACGGTTGGCCGTCCAGCCCGAATCACCGGAGAGGCGCGGACGGAAGGGGGGAGCTGAGCGGCGTGAGCGTAGCAGATCTTGCATCGCCTTCGCAAGGCTAACGTTACTGTAACAGCATGAGGACGGAGTTTCTTGGCCTTTTCTCTATATTGAGGACAGACCCAAAGGTTTGGGCCCTGAAAGGGCCATCGTGATGGAGAAATTCACCGCTTTGCGTAGGTAGCACCCAGGTTGGTGGAAGCTCAATTGGGAAAGCGATGAACCGTTTGTTCGTCTGAAGCGGTGAGGGGAATGGGGGCTGCAATTCAGAGAGTAAAACATTGAAGTCTATTGTCTTCTGAATCATGACGTTTGTAAGCAGTGGGCCAACAATTGGCCTTGTGACTTGACACCTGTTGTGTCTATTGAGGCTGTTGGAGTGCAACATCTCGTGGTATTGAGCTTGCCAGAAGGCTTGTAAAAAACGTGAAAATCTGTAAAATACAGTTAACAGGAACGTGAGCTGAGAGCTGCAGGAGCGCGCCGCCACCACGCCACCCTGGGGTGTTGGTGGGGCTGGAACCCACACCACAGGAAGGTGGGTAATGTGACCCTTGTCGACACGCGCGTTAGGAACGCGACACGCGACAAATCAGCTGTGTAAACAAGAGCGAATGCCCCCAAGTTTGTGTGCGCCCTACGTCGCGCGACTGCCACACTCCAGTTTTCACGGCTCCCTGTCTGGACTCTGGCAGTGATCAGCTCAGTTGCCTTTGTAGTTTTGCCTGGATCCTCCAGCAGACCAAGCTGTATTCCAGCGTATCCATCCCTTCGCTGCGCATCCCCAAGTGCGACCGATTTCGTCATTGGCATTGCGACAAGGACCACGACCCCGCAGCGCGCAATCACATCGCATCCCATCACATTTTCCAGACTTTCGCTGCGCACCACAACACATCCATTTTGTTCATTGTGTGCGCAAGTATCCGACATCCCAATATATTGGCACCATCCCGATATACTAGCACCACTTTCCTTCAATCGCAAACCAGAAGAGAGGAAACGACGAGACGAGACGACGCCCAACAATTGTCCTCTGCGCCTTCTCCATCTGGAAGCAGGATGCGCATGTGACTCGCGACGAGAGACGACAAGGCAAGCACACCATAGGCATCGCGAGTCGCCTCGCACGATTCTCTCGCAGTGCGTGACGACCGAGGCAATCGCATCACCGGCTTATCTCCCCGAAGATGCCCAGCGAGCGCTTCAAGTAAACAAACAACCTCCCTCCCGTCAAGACAAGCTCAACTTGCTTTCGGCTCTGCAGTCGCTATTGCTATTGCGCGTCGATCTGATCGTTCTTCTCTCTCTACCAACTCTCTGCTCTCACTGGCAAGAACAAAACGAAACAAAAACAGAGTCTCTGAGTCTAGCTTGGAGACCTTGTGATCGAATATTCCAGACTGGAGCACGTTATCGACGGCTTTGCCACTCTTTCTTCTGCTGGGCTTCGACAACATATCCACTCTCTTCCACTCTTTTCTCTTTCTTTTAGCCAACTCTTTCAACTACTTTCTAATTCTCTTCTCATCCGTTTTCAAGGTCGGCCGGCTCACCCATGAACACGGACTGGCGGCTTCTTGGACGTCCATCTGCTTGACTACTTCTCAAGTACCCTCAGATATCGTGCTTTGTGGGTTCACGGGCCTCGCTCAGACATAGCAAATCATACATATACCCCCAATCGACGCGTGCAATTGTAGCTACGCGCACAGTAGGTTGCGCTTTGCTCCAGTCCAAGCAAAGCTTTGCGAACAACTCAGCGACATGTCATACTCGAGCTCCAGCGGGGGCACTCTTACTCTGCCCTCGCCCACTCATCCTCACAACGTTGACGTGAGCTCTGCAGTTCGCTCACTGCGACGCTCTCTCTCTCGGTCACCATCCAAGTTCCGGCTGTCTGGCACTGCTTCTCCCACTCCCACTCCCATGACTTCGTCCATCTTCCGCCAACCGCCGACCCCCGCGCCGACGGATCGGTCACTGTTCTCGGACCAGCCGGGGCCGGCTGCGGGAGCTTCGTCAACCCCGATCCCTGCAACTCCTGCTGGTCCTGCCGAGCCTTCGTCTCCTAAGGCTGCCGCATTCACGGCTCCTCCTCCGCTGCCCGCGGCAACTCCTCTTCTACGATCTAACATCAAGCTTTCACTGCGGTCTACTCGGTCTGCCAAACCAATAACACGTCCCTTGGGTCGCCAGCGCCTGTCTCCTAGGAGAAGTCCATTGAAGCGCGTCTTTGGTCCTGCTCCTGACTCGGGTAACCCAATTCCCTCAGCTTCTTCTTCGTCATCTTCGTCTTCTGACTGCGAGGACAACGACCAAGAGAATTTGGACCTGCCTAGCGGCGCTGAGTCTCCTATCGAACTGAGCCCCACGGCTCGTCGCAGCTCTGAGCGACGCAGCTTTGAGCGCGCCAATCGGCTTTCTTTCAGTCTTGAAAGCAACGGCTCTGGCAAGAGCGGCATGGCCAAGTTCCTGGACAATGAGGACAAGTCTACCTTCCCTTCGATTTCCGTCAGCCCTCTTAAGCGTAGTGACGCTGCTGTGAGCGTTGACCAACCGACCTTCGGCAGCCCAGTCGCAAAGCGCCGCAGCCTTCACGGTATTTCCAACGTAAGCAACGGCGTATCGATTTTCGACCAGAACCCCGCATCGACTACTCCAACCAAGATGGCGACCAAGGATAGTAACAGCGGCTTCGATACCCACGACGATGGCAATCAAGAGTACCGGCTGACCGGCGCGACCGCATCGCCATTCCGCGATCCTGTCGCCTCTCCGACTCCCGCGGTCATGCCCAAGCGTACTTCTTCCCTTCGCAAGAGCACTCTGCAGCAGCGCCTGGGCGAAAGTCGCGGTGCACTGAGTCGACGCGCCGGCGAAAAGCAGCTTTCCCAGCTTGCGGATGGCACGAGCACCCCGATCCCCCGCAATAGACTCCGCCTGTCGCTGGATCATTACACGCCTACTGAAGAGCGCGTCAACCTCTTTGGGTCTCCGGCCCCAGCTTCTTCGCTGGCCCAGCCTGCGCCGCGACCCGCGAACCAGCCTCATCCGCTGTCCCGTTCTTTGACCCAGTCATCGTCCAGCTCCAGCCAGCCGGATGACTCGCCTACACGTGTTCCTGTTTCACATATCGGCGAGAGGCCCCGCGTGCCGCTCAACTTCTCCAAGTCGCTCCCTCCGGGGTCCCAGCGGCCAACTAGTGATTCTCAAATGACCCCGCAGTACAAGCAGGCGAAGCCTCTGCAGTCGGCGTTCCTGTCCACTGGCTTGGTTTCCAAGATGAACCGCAATCCGGATCTGCTCCCGCCGAAGCACTCTGGTTTCAAGATGTCCCAAATGCCGGATACGCCCTGCAAGAAGCAGCCCTATAACTCGAATACCTTCCCCCCTCAAGGCACCAGCGGCGGCCGGCGTCAGCGTATCTCGCTGGGTAGCCCGTCCACCCCGTTTAGCGGCCTGGTGGCGCCAATTCGCGAGAACAATCCATTTGGAAGCCAGGACAAGTCCGGTAGTTTCCTATTCCAGCAGGCTCGCAACGGTCCCGGTAGGAAGTCGAGCCTTCTGAGCCTGGATGGCGATGAGCTGGTCGGTAGCCACGACGACTTCCCTCCCCCGACGCCCACTAAGAACGTGCTCTTCAACAAGTCATCGACGACGCCAGTCCCGAGCGCTCGCGATGAGCAGAGGGAATCGTACACACCTCTCGGCACACCGGTACCGGGCTTTGGTCTGGGCAGGATCGACGACACTCCTTCGAAGATTGGTCCGACGCAGAGAGATCGGGCCGTCGAGGGCATCACTCGTCCCACGACTCCCTTCTCGGGAGCGAGCCCGTCGCTGAGCTTTTCTCTTGGCCTGAACAACAGCCGCTCACAGCCCGCGTCCTTCGCTACGCCTGCCCCGAACCGAACCGGTCCTGCATCCTTCGGCGTGTTTGGCCAGTACACAAAGAACGAGGCTACGAAGACCCCTCTCAGCAAGGAGAACCAGCCGCCGCAGACACCGCAAGACGGGTCGGTCATGCCCGAC
>JAAFKN010000681.1:0-10716 GCA_011800035.1 Thermochaetoides dissita | reverse complement strand
GATGATGGCAAAGCTCTGCAGATGGTGCAAACAGGGAGGCGACGCACAAATGAGGAGAACTGCCCGTCTTGGGGCCACCTCTTGGACCGTCTTGGACACTCTTGGAGCAGCTTCCCTAAACAGCTTCGGGCCCGGCGTTCCGAAACTGGGCTGGAGTGGCTGGGGTTTTTGCAACTTTGTGCTTGGGCTCGGGTCCGCATCCACACTGGCCCAGTTGGGGGGGGTGTTCATCAAGGCGTCGGGTGAATTCTCGCGAGTGTTGGATATTTGCTGTGGATGAAATTATATCTCAGGGCATTCTTTAGTGAGTGAAGGCTTTAAAGGAGCTTCCATAACAAGATCCCTCTTGCGAGCTGGAGCTGGAGCTGGATGGGCGATTGAAGGATGGGCGATTGAAAATCGTCTCATCTCATCTGGCCCGCTAACAGCTCATGCGATGCGCTCAGGCGTTTGGCACTGGCCAATTGCCGACTCTCTCTGCCGTGCTGAACCCAGCATCCGGCCGTCCGGCAACGATCATATTGAAAGAACAAAGGACGGAAAATGAAGCCTACACAAGAATGGGATGAAGGCAAGAATTGAAAAGGTTACTGATTCTTGGGGAATTGTCATGGAATGAACTGTATGATGAAGGACCAAGCACAAGGACCCAGGCACCGAGCATCGGTGGACCCGGACTTTCTCAAGATGGCGGAAGATCCCGCCGCCAAGGCCCCGCGTCGGTCTTGGCAGATAGAAAGGGAGGGTGATGTAAATTACAGCCCTTACGCAGTCCATATCGTAACTTACCGGCTTGATACCCCGCGATCTTGGCGCCATCCCATCTCATCTTCAGTTTCGCCGTTTGACAGGCCTCGATCGAAGTTGCGAGCCCCTCATTTATCTTTCTTCTATCATGAGCTTTGCTGCTGAGTCACAAGACTTCCATCTTCCTCCATTCGCTGTGCTATGCAGAATCGACTAGAGCGGCTTCCCGAAACGCGGCTTCCCGAAACGCGGCCTTCTTCCAATTCCCCTTCCGGGCAGGCCTGGTCGCCCCAGTTCTTGCTCTGTTACACGAGCTTCACCGAGCCTTGTGGACCTGGAGGGCAGATTGAATGGTGGGCTGCGGATAAGGCCACCAGCTACTGAGAGCCTCGCCATGGTAGCGACCTGGGTTGTCGATTGGGCATTGGATTTCAAAGTGAGGCTGCAGTTAAAATTGAGAGAAGAAACACTAGTGGCTTGCTATGTCCGAGACCAGGCTATGTATGCTCTGTATTCTCTTCTCTACGGCGAGTATTGAAGGTGAAGCGGCCTTATTAGCCGTTTTCACTGATATTCTTGTGCGAGGCTTTGCCCCTCCTTGAGTATTGCCCCTCTCCCTCGAGCAACGCAGAGCTGCAGACCCGAAGCTCTGAATCCTGGGACAGACTCACCTACCCCGCGTGCGTGTTACCTCACATTTCACCCACATCAGGGTAAAGTCTCTCAGCTAAGTTCCTGTCAGTTAGCTCCCGTCAAGTTCTTAACTCTTCTTGCGTATCTCCAAGAAGAGGCCTGCCACCTGCGATCTGCCTTCATGTAGGTCCATGCCCGAGAAATCCTCAGCATCCGGCACCTTTCAAGGCCAATAACCAACACTCAAACCACCATCCACGCCGCAGGTTCCGGCAATCTGCATCCTGACCGCCAGCTGAGACGCAGCATCCTGCAGCCGGTGATGGGTGTGTGACCCTTCTTCGTCTTCCAATGGAAAACGGGGCGAAACAACAATGGTTAGGTGCCTGCTCCGACGTTCACCTACCATTCACCATGATGGACCGCACTGCCGGGCGCCAACCCTCCGGGCAACCAATCCAGCGTCATTGCCCGGCGTCTACGCCAAACGCTCAACCTATCACGGTGCTTTCCATTAGCTTCGGACTTTGCCTTGGACCTATGAGGCTCAACAGCAGTGACTCTGGTTGGTCTGGAGACACCTCTGTCGTTTGGATGATGGAGGGGGGCCTCATACTCACGAGGCTCCTCCTCCCTCTCGGCCTGGGGAAAAGTTGCTGATTCTTCCATTGTGTGTTCGCCCTGAATTGGCCAAACCTGGCTATGCCATGCCATGCTAGCCAGTCCATCCTATCGTGTGTCAAAGAGTGAGACCAGGCCATGCACCTCCGTGCATCTGTGACAGCATTTTGCGTTGCCTCATGTTGCTACCTACCTGAGCTATGCTACACCAAGCCTGCCGGCAGGTATCTATCGCTCCTTGGTGGATACCGAGCTGAACTGAGAGGATGGAGGATATTTTGTACTGCCGTTCCATATTTCTAGAGCAAATGCCTGGCCGGCTGGGGCTGGCTTGTTTCTTTTATTCTTTGCTTTCTAACTTTCTTTGGCTCTCTGTGTCTTGGTGTTGCGCCAAATTCCAATCTCAGACCTACCTGGTTGTCTTGGAGTGAACGCCATTGTGTGCCCAGTTCCTCTCTGGAAACAGTCTTAGGGCTGGTTGTCTACCGCCTGCTCCTGAGCTTTTCGAGCAGTCAAGCATCGAGATTCCCTTGGACAAGAAGTTACCGGGCAACACTTACCTCTAGATACTATCTCCAAAAGCATTCTCCGTCTGTGTATACCACAAACAACAGCCACTCCTCTACCACTTACGCTCCCACGATCACCATCATGCCCGCCATCAACGAAGGGCGCTCCGAGCGCGGCACCTACCGGGAGATCAAGGTTCCCAAGCACTCCAAAAGCGTCAAGGCCATGCTCTACTTCGCCGGGCGCGACCCCCGCAGGGTAAAAGCCATCCGCAAGTATATCGACGAGGACGAAGACCGTCAAACAGTCCGCTCCGGGTCAGACTCGATGTTGTCATGGATGACCTCCAGCTCGGGAAGCAGTAATATTCTCCTTGTTGAGTCGAGGTATCCGGATTGTATGTACGGTTCTGCCAGGGATGATGAGTCTGTGGCAAGTTCGAGGTCGTCTCGTTCGTCGAGAAGAAAACGTCGGAGTTCGACATCGTCTTCCTCCTCAACGGGAAGGCATTCGCACAACCACAACCACCGCGCCACACCCGCACATCCCATGCCTTACCAACCCGGTATGCCCGGGTTCAGCCCCGTGTCAATCCCAACAAGCACCTGGCCTCGCGGTGTCGCTACTGCTCACCCCCACATGCAAGCCACCACCGCAATTCCCATCCCAGAAGACTACGACGAAGACGATGGCGTCTCCTCCGAGTCAAGCGTCTCCAGCATCGACGGTGACTACCCTCCCCCCAACACTGCCCCCAACGGTCCCACAGGTAGTCCAGTCCCGGGTTTTGCTGCTGTCCCTGGCTCTGTTCGAGGACAAGGACAGGGTGTTGCATCAGCAGCTGCAGCTGCAGCTACAGGGCAGTTCCATCACCCGTTGTATGGTAATGTCCCGAGAACTGTGCCAGGTGTTTTCTCGGGTGCTGCTGCTGGGAGACCGGGAATGCCGCCAGCTGGGATTGTTGGTGCTGGGGCCCGGGCTGCGGGCGTGTCACCTCCTCCTCCGCCTCCGGGGGCTGCTGCTAGGCAAGGGGATGCGATGCCTCCGCCGGCGCCGGCACCGCCAGGGTCTAGGCCTGGGACTGCGCAGCGTTGAAGGGGCATTGGGAAAAGGGTGCTGCTGGTTTATGGCTTCTGCTTTTCGTTATCTCGCCTTGGGATTTGGGGTTCAATTGTTGTTCCATGTATAATGATAGTATCATGACGATCGAAACGGCATTCTGGCTGGCGGTCTTATTGTCTTCTGGGGAACACTCTGGGTTTGGAAGCTGTTATGTGTGTGTCTGTCTGTTTGTCTATCTATCTGCTTTCAGGGGTTTCAACTTGCGTTAATAGGGAGGGCTTTACCTATTATATGGGGCATTTGTATGTAAAGTCATGATCTATTGTAATTATCAGGATTAGCTGATAATATGATGATAAAGAGGTCTCAACTCTCGAGTCTGCTCTCTGCATCACATGTAGAACTGACTGTGACGCACATCACCACAACGGGAGTCTTTCTCTTTGATTCAAACCTTGAGCATCGAACCCCCTCCCTGGTCTGTGACCTGACTGATCTGGGCCTCGACTCCAGGCAGGTAGCAACCTTCCCTGCTTCCCCAGAGCACTGACCAACCTGCTCGCCTCTCCCTTTTCATCCTAACCCGCACCTTCCAAGCTATGTATATTGCTTCCAGCACTGTTTTTCTAACAACCAGCCCCTCCTGCTCAGCCAAATGGTCGAGTAGCGTGGTGCGATCGTCCAGTCTGATGAAGGTGGGGATCCCAACGGGCTCGGGGCTCAACCTGAGGACTGGGCGGCTCCATGCCCATCCCCTTAATCCGGGTCCGGGGGCGGTGTGGAGGTGCTGGTTTCTTTTTTCTTTTCTTTTTTTTGTTTTTTTTTGGATTTTTTTTTTGCCCTTTCAGAATTTTCATTGTATTCATTTTCTGCTCTTATTGCTCTCCGGTAATGGTGAGGATTGGAATCCTCATTTGCTGGTCTGCTGGTTGCTGGTTGAGAAGTGAGAGATGCGATGGCGGATTAAGATTTGGTCAGTTTTGGCTCGTGGGTGGTACCTATTTCACTCTCATCCCATCCAGGCAGTCAGGTGAAGCAGTGGAAAAATTCAGCCTTCGCGCAAACAGCGAGCAAGCCACGTACCAACTCAATTGACACGATATATGTACAAGATACATGTACAAAGCAAACCCCTAACGCCAGCCCGTATAATACAATCCGTCAGTGTCCCTCAGGAGCAATCATGAAACCCTCTGAGAGACGGCGTCTATGCCCCAGTAACATCACCCAAACACATTCCCCTTAGTCGAGGCCGTTCTCCGACTTCCACCGCTGCAGATACCTCTCCGGGTTTTTCGGACCAAGCTTATCACCGGAGTACTGGCCGCGCGTGGGCGGGATCTTGCGCGAGACGAACGGGGTGAGCTGTTTCGCGACTCTCGTCAGCCATTGCCCTCTCTCAGTTCAAGAAACACTGCAAGAGAACACACCTTGAAGCCGTCAAGCGACGGACACACATACGTGCGCACCTTGTGCCACTCAATCACGTAGCCACCATACTTGGTGTGGCGACCCATGGACCCGGTGCGCGTGCCCTTGTAGTAGCCCTTGCCGACGTCCTTGGTCGTCAGGCGCAGGTTGCGGTAGCGCAGGACTTGGAGGATGGGTGAGGGCTTCATGTTGGCGGTGGTGTGTCTGTCGTTGCGGGGGAAAGAGACACCGACGACGACGATGGTGATAGGCGTTGAGGTCGGGCAAGCTTCGGGAAATTTTGAGCCCAGACGTTGAGCTGCACCAAAGACACCCCCTCGTCCCAAATCGCTGGATCTTCGTGCCGATGCCAAGCGCCAAGATGCCAAGATTAATGGCCCCGCAAAATATGGGTCGCTGGGACCCACAATCCCACCAAAAGCGCCCTGCTCACCGCCCAAAAGTTGTTTCTGCAATTTTACGGCAGAAAAAAGTCGTCTAGGTGCTGCGATCAATTGAAGGACGACAGCTGCGCCTACATTTTAATCAGGTGCATTTCCCAACCGAACAACCAACTCTATCACCACTGCAACACAAACCCTCAATTACATATCGATCAACGGCCGATACCTTCCTATAGAAATACCCAAAATGCCCGGCCGCCAAGCCCACGGCCGCCCCCTCCTCCCGTCCCTGAGCTCTTCCGCCGGCGGCGGTGGCAAGTCGAAGAAAAGTCGGTCCAAGGCCCGCCGCACCGCCCAGTCCAAAGCTCTCGACGCCTTTGCCCTTGCAGCCGAGCAAGTCCCCGAGTCCCGCTCTAAGGGCGTGCGCCTTCGCGATCTGGAAGAACATCCGTCTACTTCTGCCCCAAGAAACAAGAGGCAGCATGAAGATGATGAGGAGGATGATTTCGATGGGCTCGACGATGACGAGGGGATAGGGCGGAAAAAGAGGGTGAGGAGAGATAGTGGCGGGGATGAGGATGGTGATGATATGGATGAGGATATGGAGGGGGGAGCTGGCGAGGAGGATGATAGTGAGGAGTGGCATGTGGGAGTGACGGGCGCGGACGAGGACTCGGAGATTGATTCGGATGAGGCGTTTGGGGAGAGTGATGAGGAGAGGTTCGAGGGGTTTGTGTTTGGGGGAAGTAAGAGTCATAAGAAGAGGACGAAAAAGAGAAGGAATGGGGGTGATGATGATGAGGATGAGGAGGGGGAAGAAGAGGACGAGGATGATTTGGAATCGCTTGGTTCAGATGCAATTGACCTCGCGACGGCGCTGGATCAGTACGAGTCTTCGGAGGATGGCGAGGAAGGGGAGGAGTCTGGGTCGGAAGAGTATGATGAGGAGAGTGAAGAGGAGGATAGTGATGACGAAGATGACGATCCCTCGAAGCTGGATGCTCTCCAGAGCATGATTGCAGGTTTCGCCGGCGAGGATGAGGAGAGCGGCGGCGAAGGCGAGGCCAAGCCGTCAGGCAAGCAGAAGCTGAGCCTGAAGGACCTTGGCCTGGTTGGCGTCAAGGACCCCGACATGAAGCGGTCGTTGAGACTCATGAAGAAGGAGGAGAAGGCGACGAAGCCCGGGTCCAGCAAGAAGCTGGAGGTGCCCCTGGCCAAGCGCCAGCAGGACCGCCTGATGCGCGAGGCCGCCTACAAGAAAACCAACGAGACCTTGGATCGGTGGATTGAGACGGTCAAACACAACCGCCGTGCTGAGCACCTCGTTTTTCCCCTGGCGCAGAACGCTCACGACCGCGGTCTGGATGCCAGCGAGCTGCAGCCCATCACACAAAAGACGTCCGGCACCGAGCTGGAGCAGACCATCCTGGCCATCATGGAGGAGAGCGGCCTCGGCCCAACAGCCAAACCCGAAAAGAAGGAGACCAACGGCGAGGCGGGCAAGCAGGGCATGAGCAAGGAAGAACAAAAGGAACTAATCCGCCAAAAGCGCCGCGAGCGTGAGTTGCACTCGCGCGAGATGGCCCGCCTAAAGCGCATCAAGAAGATCAAGTCCAAGACGTGGCGGCGCATTCATCGCAAGGAGCTCCTCAAGAACGAGGAGGCCGCGCACCAGGCTGCTCTCGAAGCCGGCGAGCTTGACTCGGAGGAAGAGCGCGAGGCGCTCGATCGGCGCCGTGCCCTCGAGCGTGTTGGTGCTAGGCACAAGGAGAGCAAGTGGGCCAAGCTGGGGAAGAAGGCTGGTCGCGCGGTGTGGGATGAGAATTTCCGTGCTGGGTTGGCGGAGATGGCGAGGAGGAAGGATGAGTTGCGGAAGAGGATCGAGGGGCTGAAGAACGGGTCGGACGATAGCAGTGATGACTCGGACGGGGATGATGATGCGTCGGGGGATGAAGCTGCTGAGCGCAGGAAGTTGCTTGCCGAGCTGGAGAAGGCGGCGGCGTACTCGGACGACGATGAGCCGCACTCCAAGCTGTTCCGGCTCAAGTTCATGCAGCGCGGCGAGGAGCAAAGGCGCAAGGAGAACGAGGAGCTTATTGCGCAGATTCGGCGGGAGCTGGACTCGGATTATGACGGGTCTGAGCCTGACGAGATTGAGATTGGCCGGAGGACGTTCGGCATGGGGAAGAAGGATAAGACTAAGCAGCAGCAGGCGCAGGATCAGCTCGCCCGCATGCAGGCTGCTGAGGCCAGGAAGGAGAAGGCTGCTGCCCGGGCTGCTGCCGCTGAGGAGACGGTTAGGCAGGAAGCTCGCGAGAAGGCTGAGAAGGAGGAGGCTTCGGCTCCTAGCACGGCGGGCGCGTGGTCCCAGCCGAGGGTTGAAGCTGGTGCTTGGTCGAAGCCGGACGACGAGGGCAGCAGCAAGCCTCGGAAGGCGCCCAAGGGCCGGCCGGAGGAGATTGATGTTACCAACCTCGCGTTGGCGGGCAAGCCGGCGAAGGCGAAGACCAACGGGCAAGCGAGGAGCCAGGCGCAGGGCAAGGCACAGGCTAGCAACGGCCAGTCCAGCAGCTCTCAGAAGGCTTCTGCCTCTGTGGCGATCACCGGTGCCGAGGAAGACGGCAACGACTCGGACGACTCGGACGCCGTGCACCTGCCGATGGCGATCCGCGACCGGGCACTCATCGAGCGTGCCTTTGCCGGCGACGATGTGGCTGCCGAGTTTGAGAAGGAAAAGGCCGAGATCGAGGCCGAAGACGATGAGAAGGAGATCGACAACACCCTGCCGGGCTGGGGCAGCTGGGTCGGCGAGGGCGTGAGTAACCGCGAGAAGAGAAGACATCAAGGAAGGTTTGTGACGAAGGTTGAGGGCATCAAGAAGGAGAAGAGGAAGGATTATAAGCTGAAAGATGTTATTATTAATGAAAAGAGGGTTAAGAAGGCGAGCTTCCTCCTCAAAAGCTATGTTATGGCTGTTTGGGTAGAGCTAACTGTTTTGACAGAACGACAAGTACCTCGCCACCGGCCTGCCTCATCCCTTCGAGTCCCAGCAACAGTACGAGCGGTCGCTGCGCCTGCCTGTTGGACCGGAATGGATGACGAAGGAGACGTTCCAGGACGCGACGAAACCGAGGGTTATCATCAAGCAAGGCATTATTGCGCCTATGTCGAAGCCTATGCATTAGGTTGGCGAGTTTTGTTAGGTATTTGTAGGAGCTGGCTCCGTGTTATTGGGTGTATGCAGCAGGTCATAGAGGGTAGATGCAAAAATGGAGCGGTAATGGTTGAGGGTTTTCGATGCTTTACTGTCCCATCTATCGTGGTATTTCTACACCAAAATTATCGTCAACACCTTAACCAACACTATGTTCTACTTATGTTCTTATCAACTCTCATCCACAGCTGCTTTTCTCCAGGCCATTCATCTCTGCCTACATTTTAGGTCCAACGATTAGACCCTCTTGGCACATCGGCTCCAAGCTTCACCCCTGGCTCGGAGATCGCAAGGTGCTTGGCGCGGCTGAAGCTGAGTCTCGCGTCACGTTTTCCTTGGAATTTTCACACAGGGCTGAACGCACGGCTGCCTGCTGTCTGCCTGGATGTTTGTATAAAAGGGACAGGGACCGCCGTTTTGCCGTTTCAGGGTCAGCCACGTTCTCCCGGAGCTTCTCTCCCGCTGCTTGACCCCTTTCCACACAAGTCCTGTCCGTAAAACCGTCTGATGGAGAGCTACCCTTTCTAAAAGCGCGACGACTGCGACGGAGACAGGCGGTCAAGCAGTAAAGCAACCTTCGCCGGCTCGCCTCGAGTCAAGCACACAACAGAACCTGACTAAAAAAAAACCAGTATAGTACCTCGAAGAACAGAGTCAGAATACATCCAAAATGCCCGACGGGTCCCACACCGCCACCGACGTAATAACCTACATCGGCGTGCCGCTCGCCGTCCTGGGCGTCCTCCCCATCCTCTACAACACCGTCGTCACCCTCGCAGCGCTCTCCCGCATCAAGCGCATGCTGCGCCAGCAGTCGGGCCTCTCCCACGGCAACTACCTCACACGCTCGGACGTGGTCAACCGCGTCATCGAAGTCGACCTCCCTCGCTACGCCGTCCGGCCTTGGGATCGGTTTACAGATGGGGATCGGTATTGGCGTTTGTCCGGGAGGGTTAGTTCCATCAGGGGAGGGAGCTGGACGAGGTTTAACTGGCGCGTCAGGGTCGTGGGCATGGAGCGACAGCGGGTTGAGTACGCGGATCAGTTACGACAGCCACAAGTGGAAATCTTGTTCGAGGAACTGATCTGCTACCTGCTAGACCTGGGAGCGGTGCCTGACCCCCATGGGTGGCGGGTGCTGAGGTCGACCGGGCTGTGGACGCCGGTCGGGTGTGCGCTGATGATGAGCCCGGATGGGAGGGAGAAGGCGCTGACGATTGCGCCGCTGGATGGGTCGGATGGGCACTTAAGTTTGGCGGTTGCGTGGAGGGAGGAGTGGACGGTACGAGGAGCGGTGGATTTGCCGCCTTATTGGGTGAGGTTGAGGCCGGTTGGGGAGAGAGTTAGGTTTGAGTTGAAGGAGGAGGGGCAGGGAGAAGCTCAAGGGCAGGTCGAGGGGTCGACTCAGGTTCAGGGAGAGGGTTCAGCTCCGGCAGAGGTTGAAGGGGAGGCTGAGGCTGAGGGAGAGAGTGAGGATAAGGGGAAGAAGATGGCCGAGGATACTACTCCTGTTGAGGCTACCAGCACCCAAAAACCCTCCCTCGACTCAACCGCCACCAAGTTCTCCCTCTACTCCTCGCACCCCATAACTTGCCAAATCTCCGCCGACGGCATCGTAACCGCCCTCTCCGACGCAAACCCTCCATCCTCCTCTCCCCCAGCCGACGACCTATCCCCTTTCAACGATGCCCCTCCCCCCTATAGCAGCTCGTCCTCTCTCCACAACCCAACCAGCACCCTCTACATTGAACACCTGCGCATCCGGTCCTCATCCATCCTAACCTCATCCCAATCAGGCGTTCCCCCCTCCACAGGTACCTGGTTCGCCAGCCTGGCCACCGCCTACGGCACCAGTTCGCAAACCATCCTCTGGCAGTACAAGATCCCGGACTCGATCCTGCTCTTCGCTCGGAGGGAAACAGTCCCCTGCGGGGTGCTAGTGCTGTTGGATATTGTAGACGAGAGTGTCACGCCAGAGTGGCTTTCGCAGAATGCCAAGCAAACAGAGGAGGAGGACAGGGTGAGGAGACTGGAGTTGTTCGCAACGAGGGCGCGGGAGCAGAGGGCGGCTGTGGAGAGGGAGATGCGGTGTAAGGATCCTGCGGAGAGGGGGAG
>JAAFKN010000680.1:0-10716 GCA_011800035.1 Thermochaetoides dissita | reverse complement strand
TAGGTAGGTAGCCAGGTTGGGCGTTGGGCGAGGTGGTGCGGCTTCGGACGGCCCGCCCAGCAACCGGAGCCCACACACTCACGGCCACATGGAAGTGTGGAACGCCGTCACGGCCGTAAGTGCCTCTGTAACAAAGCGTAAACCGCTGCGTATCTATCTGCCCCTCGTTGCTGCTGTGGCCTGCGGCACGCCTACAGCTCACAGCGTCGGCTTGGAAGGCATGGTGTGTGTACTTGTAAAGCGACAGAGATGATAACGATCTGGCGGATGACACCGTGAGGGGACATGCACACAGTGGCGTTTGCCATGCTTCTTCTTCACCTTGACTGTTTTGTAGGTAGTCATGATCTGTCTGTCTGGCTCCTGGCTCCTGGCTCCTGATGCCCGGGCCCTGGATAGCAAACATTCAGTCAATCTGGTTGCAACGGGACCGCCCACCGCAAGCATGAACATAGACGCAGGGCACTGACAAATACTACTGTGACACGGACTCGCCGCACTCAGGAGTCAGAGTCCCGTTCGACAATCGCTCAGACCGTCAGGGTTTACCGTGATGTTGATGGGCTCATACCGGGCGGGCACGCTGCTTCTTCAGCTCGAGGACACCTTGTTTGTTTTTTTTTTGTTTTTTTTTCCGACAAATACGAGGACAGAATTCATAATTGGTACACAGTTGTAATCATAACCGTCTAAATAGCGCCGAGCTCCTTGAGCTTGGAAATAAGACCATCGACATCCTCGACCTTGCCGCCGCCTTGCCTCGGAGGGGGCTCTGCGAGTTATTGGTCAGAGACAGCTGGACATGAAGTTGAAGGGGAGAGGCGGGGTTGACTCACCAGTCACCTTGAGCACCTTGAGGCGCTTCTCGTTCGTGATGCCAAAGTCAGCCAGCGTCTTCTTCTCGAGCGGCTTCTTCTTGGCCTTCATGATGTTGGGCAGGCTGGCGTAGCGCGGGGTGTTCAGACGCAGGTCCGTGGTGATGACCATAGGCAGCTTCGCGCGGACGTTCTCCACGCCTCCGTCGACCTCGCGCCAGACGTTGACGGTATCGTCGGGCCCAAACTCAACCTTGCACGCCTGCGTGGCCTGCGGCCAGCCCAGCAGCCCAGCCAGCATCTGACCCGTCTGGTTGGCGTCGTCGTCAATGCTTTGCTTGCCCATGATGACCAGGTTGCTGCGCTCCTTCTCAACCGTCGCCTTGAGCAGCTTGGCCACGGTCAGCGGCTCCAGCTCCTCACCCTCCCCGACCTCCACGTGGATGCCGCGGTCGGCGCCCATGGCCAGAGCCGTGCGCAGCACCTCCTGCGCCTTGGTCGGCCCGGCGCTCACCACGCAGATGTCCTCCACACCACCAGGAGCCTTCTTCTTCTCGCGGATCTGCGCGCTCTCCTCGACAGCCAGCTCATCGAACGGGTTCATGCTGTGCTTGACGCCAGCCGTCTCAACGCCCGTCATCGTCTTGTTGACCCGCGGCTTGACCTGTAGCGTTGCATCGGCGTCAGCAAGGACGTGTTCTCGACATATTCCGAGTCGCTCCCCCTCGGGTCCAATCCAAGCCTTCTCTTTCCCTCCTTTTTCCAGTCTTACTATTCCTCTCCCCCCTCCCCCCCGGCGCTAGAAGCTGCTCAAACCCTCGAAAAACTCCACGTGCTCGCAAACTCACCGCGAAGTCAATGACCCGCTTAACGGGCACCAATATCCGAAGCGCTGACATGGCGGCGTGTTGTGGCTCAATGGCTAGCCGGTCGAGCGTGTTGGGCGTGTCGAGAGAGAGGACAAGGGGAAAGAACCTTGAAGCATTTCGCCGCTGCGACCTGCTCCCATGACGATTTCCACCGCTGCTAACCCTGGCCATCCCGGCTAGCGCCGGTGCCAACCTCGGCCAAGCGGCGCCCGGAATCCCGCATCTGCGGGTGCATGCAGTTCACTTGACCCTAACCCTAGAATCATAAAGCTAACTAGGGTTAAGAACGTAAAATAACAGCCCGCGGTACAACAGAGGTGGGTAGATAGTAGGTAGATGACTCGATAACAGCTCACAGAGCTGGTTTTGTTGACAGGACCCAACAAAAAGAAACACTCGGCGTAGCAAAGTATAGAAGTGTGTCTACAGCTGTACCACCGTCGCATATCCACATCCATCACCCATGTTGACCCCTCCCCTCCCCTCCAGTATAAGTTGAAATACTATGAATCCCCCCAGGCCCCCTCACCAATCATCCCACTCCTCCTTATCCTTTCCCTGCGCTGGCGCCGGAACCGGTGGCTGTCTACTCGACCCCTTGCCCATAGCAGATGTGCCGATAGAGCTTCCCCCTGTACGGCGCTGGTCGGCTGCCGCGGCAAACTCATCCCAGAACGAACGCCGGCTCTCGTCAAACGTGTTGGGATTACGCACTTGCCGGTACCCACCAAGCGCCGGGCCGCCTTCGACGAAACGGTGGAAGCTGTCGGACGCCTGGCGGGCGCCAGCTTGGGCCGTTCGAGCCGCTTGTGCAGCTGCGTTGCGGGCTTGAGCAGCAAGCTCGGATTCAGCGATCTTGGTTGGGGAGTGTTAGCACAAGCGCTTGCCGTGATTGCTTGGACACGAGAGCAAAACGGAGAGAAGGGCAAGTTAACGGCAACATGAGTTAACATACCTGCTTTGCCGTCGGCTGAATAAACCCTTCATTGACTGTCTTGGCCGTCTTTGTGACCGTCGATGCGAACCATCCCAGGCCTTTGGTGATGGCGCCGACCGGATCCCGCTGCAGGTCGTCCAACCCCGGCAGCGCTGGCTCCTGGTCTCGAGGCTGCACTGGCCCCGTGTTACCGAACCCGATGTACTTGCCGCCCTGGCTCGGCGGGACACCCTCGGGCCGTTGTGCGTTGCGCTCACCCAGCTTTGCAAAGTAGTCCACATCCACTTTGATCTTGCCTGGCGTAGGACTAGCCGTCCTGCTCCCGCTCAGAGGTGTATTCGCCGAGCTGCTAGACTGCTGTTGTTGCTGGGCTGATGCTGTCGCTGTAGTCGTCGTCGTCTTCTTCCTCTCCCCAGGGACATACTCTCGTCCTTCTACCTTGCATGTCAAGCGTTCCTTCCACTCCTCACCAACTTCACCGCCATAGCGATCGGCGATGGTCGCATCTTCCCAGCTGATGCCCTTCGCCTTGGTATCCGGATGCTCCTCAAAGAAGCGGCGCCAATTCTCGTTGCCGCCAAGGCGCATGCGCTCAATCTCCGACGGCTTGAACGCATCCATCGAGATGGAGCGCACGAACGAGATGTGCACACCCAGTCCACGATGTACGCCGGCGCACGACAGGCAGATGAAGATACCAAACTTGGGCGACGCCCATTGTGGTGATGGTGCGTTGCAGTCGCAGCAAAGGTTATTCTTGTTCTCTTGTTGGATCGCAGCCAACTGGAGGATGGGCGGTCAAGGGGTGGTTAGCGCAATGCTGCTCCATGCTCTAGCAATCCAGTTGCAAGTCCTGTCTGTACACGGCGTACCTTGGCTCGCGTCTCGGGATCGACCTCCCACATGGCCTTGGAAGCCATTGTGGGCTATCAGTTGCAGGGACTGGCCACGCGCTTGCTTGGTTTCTCTCCTTGTTTGCGCAGCTTGTCAAGTTGACCTGATGTACGGATTACTGGCCCGCCAGGATAAAGATGCGCCTGGCGCCTGGCAGCAGAAGGCGATGCGCGCAGCGAGAGTCAGCTTGCTTCTGAAATTCTGATTCGAAGGTTTGGATGCAGGTCGCTGAACAGTTCAATCGCAGAGGAATTGACAAGACTGCCACCCGATTACGATTTGGCTTCGGCGGACGATTCCAGGGGAATTTTTGGACTGTGGGTGGTTGTTGTCTGTCGAAAATAGCAACGGAAAGGCCAAGTCTTTTCGCAACGTCTATTTGGTCTACTTAGGCGGGGCACGCCCGTAGGCTGCTGCGCAGCAGGGTGTCGAGCACCTTGAACACCGCGCTGTGGGACAGCCCAGCCGGGAAGCAGCCTCGACCCCTGCATGAACCCCTACTTACCTTACTTACACGTGTACGAATTACTCCTCAGGCTTCGTCAATGGCTCTTCCTGTACCTGCTGCTGCCACGCATGAAGACAGTGAGGAGTCTATGGTGCGGATTCATGCTCTCATAAAGGCACCCCACATGGTACAGCCAGCGATCCAGGCAGTCAAAAAGTAGGTACTTAATCGGCATTCTCACCAGTTACCCTACGTACCTACACAGTAGGTGCACAGCATCACCGATCTCGTTGCTTGTTCACATCTCAGCTAGTGTCATCTCCCGTCCTCCACACACATTCAAACAGAGAGGGCTTTCATCTCAGGTCCATTCATTGGTCATTGTAAACCGCAAAGATCAGCACTTTTCCCATTTCCCTCAAACCCGACTCCGGCGCCAACCTAGTTTACACGCCTGAAAACGAGGAGACGGAGGATAAAAGGGCGTCTGATCAAGTCTCTGAGTGACGAAAAGCAAATAGGGCTTATAAGTCATGAGGATATTAGGGGATATAGTTTCTGCAAAAGAAAGCCGCAAGATAATAACGTCCCCGAACTCTACCCACGGCAAAACCTTTCTACCGTGCCAAGGATTCCAGGACGCCATGAAAACTATCCCGCCGCTCAATATCGCTTTCCTCCATATCCCGGGGTCTAGGCCGTCAAAAAATAAAAAATGGTCATCCATGCATCATCAATTCCATCGTTAAAATAATAGAAGACTGCACGCGCCCAAAAAAAGTAATACATACGAACGGTGAGGGTGCCGAATGGAAAACGACAGCGCGTGCATATTCCTCATCCCCGTTGACGTATGCTTCATACGGTTGCTCATCAAGAGCATCCCGTTCTCATTTTAAGCCGAGGCAGTGGTGGTGGTGGTAGCCTCAGCAGCAACAGGAGCAACGTTCTCCGTTCCATTGGTGGCCGCAGCCTCAGGAGCCTTGGTGTTGTCTTCAGCCTTGTCAGGGCTGTCAATAGCGACCTTGACGGCGATCTCACGACCCTCAATGACTTTGCCGTTCATCTCGGCAACAGCCTTCTGCTGCATCTCCTCGGAAGCCAGTGTGACAAACCCGAAGCCACGACCCTTGCGAGGCTCACCGCGAGCCTGGAGCTTCTTGATCATGAAGCGGGGGATCGGGCGCAAGGCGATCTTGGCGGAGACAGGCTGGTAGTCGTTGAACAGTTCCTTCAGCTGTTTGACAGAGCGTTGGGTCAGTAATCTGTTTACTTCGAAGCACAAGAAACAAGACCGATGCCACACACCTTGTCCTCAGTCAGGTCATAGGGAAGGTTAGCAACCATGACCTTGGTCTTGGAAGGAATGCCGTCAGCCGGGGGACCACGCTCCCGACGCTCGCGGGGGCGGGGCTGTGACTTTGCGGGCTTCGTGCTCTCCTTGCCAGTGGAGGCCTCATTAGTGACATCCTTCAGAGGCTCAGACTGAGGCTGGGCCGCGGCATTCCCAGCAGCGGCGGCACCAGAATCTTCCTTCTTGGCGGGCTTCTACGCAATTAGTCTCGCATCCTCTCCACATATTAAAGAGCGATGAGGAGTTTACTTACACCACCCGCGGCACGACCGCCGCGAGCACGGCCGCCACGGCCACGGCCAGGGCGACCGCGGCCGCGAGCGTTCTGGCGCCGACGCGTGTTGTCGGCAGTGCCCTCAGCATTGGCACCCTCGGCCTTCTCGTTCGACTCGGGCTTCCGGGCAAGCTGAACAGAGACCTTGCGGTTCAGGATCTCCTTGCCCGACAGCTCAGCGATGGCACGCTCAGCCTCGCTGGGAGTCGAGAGGTCGACGAAGGCGTAACCGACGGGGCGGTCGGTACGAGGGTTCTTAGGGATAGAAACGGACTCACTGCAAAGTCGGGGGTGTGGTTAGCATCAGGCCACCAGCATCAGGTATATCTTTGCATTGTGTATAGAGGCATCATGAAACCTCAAGATTTTCCAAAACAGCATCACCCATGGACTGCGCTAGACTCAGAAAACTGCATTCCGAGACACAGGACAGCACGTGCACGAAGGCTTGCTGTGTTGATGCCGTTGGGTGGTGTTGCGTGCAACAAGGCTGCCGACGTTTGGAAAGGGGAAGAGGGGGGTAAGGCAGGCTGCGAGGCCGAAAAGCACCAGCAACAAGGCAAAAGGGGGCGGTCAACCAAGCTGACAAGCCCAACACCAGCCCAAATAGCAGAATAGCGGTGAAGAAGGGAAGACGAGGCGAAGAAAAGGCAGAAAAGGATAAAGACTTACACAAGGTAGCCCTTGAAGAAGTCCTTCAACTCCCCCTCCGTTGTCGCATAGGCCAGGTTGCCGATGTACAGGCGGCGACCCTCGGAGGCACTGGCATGGTCGGCGGGCTCGCTGTTAGCAGCCGGCTTGGTCTCGTCGGCCTTGCCAGAGATCGAAGTGTTGGCCAGAGTATTGGTAACGTCGTTGACGGCGGCGGTGGCGGCGTCGGCGACCTTCTCCACGTTGGCGGACATTGTGTCGGATATTGATGTCGGTTGGCAGTCGATGGAATGCAGTCGGTGTTGGCTGTCGATTGACGTTGACGTTAAGGCGTGCTGACTCGTTCGTGCAGCGTTGTAAGCGCCAAGGAAAACGCGCGGTGCCGAGACGAGTGTCGATTTGAACTCTGGAGATGAGGGGGAGTTTAGTAAGGGTAGCTTGTGCCCTAGAAGCTTGAGATGAGGGGTTCGTTGACGGTTGGAGAACGCTTGGATTGATCCTGGGTGATTGACGTGGAGAGGGAAGAAGGGGGAGAGGAGATTCAAATATTTTTTTGCCCAGCATTCGGGGAATTAAGCGAAGGGGGAAGGCAGTGGCGGCGCCAAGGGTACGTACCGCCCAGTCCCTGCTCACTCCCTGCTCAGTGCTGGCTGCAGTAGCCCAGTCAGTAGGCTCACTGGAGTCGCTAGGGCAGCTGGGCTGCAGGCACGCCACACGCGCCTGCCCGACCACCACAGACCACTGCCAACCCAGCTTTGGGCATGCTGCCACCATGCTCGCCCCAAACCTGGGGGTGGGGCACGAGGAAGATGAAGGGAAGGTGCGTGAGCTGCTTAGACGTTGGACGTCGAGGACGATGGCTGAATCGATGGCGAGGAAGGCAAGACCCTCCCGTCTTTAACAAGTCCAACCGCACCCACGGATGTACTTGTGTGCTGAAAGACGATAAAAAAGTGGACTTGCCTTTAAGAAGTATCGACCAACAACCGGGAAAGTTTTCGCCAGCTGGACCCGGGGCGTTTAATGAGCAGATCCAACCCAAGTTGGCCCAACGGGGGAGATATGTCAATAGAATCGAGTCGCGAGGTCTGGTCTCGGAGTGCTTAAGAAGGACTGTTGAATCACTCCCTATGTTTGTTTTATAAATAATAGAAAATAAAAGAAGAGAAGGAAGTTCGAGGAGGCAGAAAGGCGAGTAAGCTCCATGGCCAGGATCAACCCATCCAGCCATGAGATGATTTAAACTCTACCACATTGCTGCAGTATGGGCATTGGCAGAGCTCGGATAGAAGTTGAGTTGTTCGGGCTGTTGAGAACCTTGATCACTCCAAAAGGCCACCATCACATACGCAAAGTAAAAATTCGGAACCGTGTCGGTAATTTAGCATCATCTTCAAAGGCATGCCGGTAGGACAGCCTGATTCCACATCTACCTCATGTAGGCAGTATTCCTTATGCCAGATTGCTCAACTGTCGGCGACAACCCAAGCTTTGCCATAATCATTGCTGGCTCACTACGTCGTTTTTTCACGTTCCATCGAGCAAAGGGGCACCCCTAATTTGCCCCATTGCCTCACCAGTTGCTCATGTTGGCAGCCTGCAAGCCATCTTTGAGCCAGCGGATTCCTTGGTGGTGGTTGACAAATGTGTCCTGGGTGGCAGGGGCCCACATTCATCATATTGGAATGCCTGGGCCGCTCTGTGACGGATATTAGAAGACGACGGAGGTGATGGATAGACAGACATTTTGATAATATGGCGTACAGAACAATTCGGACAGCTGGAGAGATGCAGGTACGTATCGCGGTATAGAACACAATGTGAGTACGGATCGAAAACAGAAAGGGTGCGGGGCAACGTGTACCCATCCAATGGTAGCCTAGGAACCTGCTTAATTGCCAGGATGCCCGAGAACTACAGTACGGTGTGTGTAGTATACCTAAATACATAAGCAGATCAAGATATGGAGGATGACTCTCTTAAGGCCATATGAACGTCGATTTAATAGCCTTTTTAAGCAAACTGTGCAACGACGTCCAGCGTCTGACCGGACAAGATCAAAATTCGGGGTACTGTGTCTGTACAGGCGGACCCGTGGCTGTGATTGAACCTGGGGTCTGCGCCAACCAAGATTCGTCGGCGGCCAGCCCTTGTTACCTTGTCTCCTCAACCAGACGGCCGGGGGCCCCCCAGAACCTGGCTGCCGGGGGCATCGGAGAGCTTGTTGGACGGAAGCCGGAAACCGAGCAAGGCGCTGACAAAGGACTCCACCGCCTGCAGCGGAGCAGAAGCGCAGTTAACCACACAGCCCACGTGTCCTCCCATTAAGGAGCGGTATGCAAGGCGGCCAGAGATCAGAGTTGTGATGTTGTGTGATCGCAAAAAGGTGTGGCAGATGGAGGGCATCCAACCATACATCAAGGATTACTGTCAATCCAATGAGCTTGCGGTTTGAGCAATTTAGACGTGGGCGATAAAGTGTCCAATCCGCGCTGCAAGCGCTGCTTCCAGAGGTTTCCAGACGCTTCACTAGGCCCATGCGGTCTCATGAATGGCTCCAGACTCCAACAGGGAGCGCGCGGCACAATCGCCCAACACCCCCCATCGGCTTGACTGGGGCAAGACTGCAAAACCCAGGTAGGCTTGTTCCATGCTGACCTGGAGATTGGGGATCCCATGGGAAGGCATGGTGAGCAAGCCGAAAGCCAAAGCTTGCATACCGAATACCCAATGCGCCTGCATATCCCCGCTGCGCGTTTCATCCAACGTCAAACATCGCTTTTTGAGCCTTTGGATCTTGCCCCGCGTTCTTTCTTCAGGCCTGTCAAGCCAGGAGCATGTGAAAGGCGGGGCCTGATCTCTGATAAGATCTTGGCTGGGCCTGGGCAGCCAAAGGCATCAGGACGTAGGCAGACCAAGTCTTCTGTAAAAAAAAAAAAAAAAAGAAACGTTAAGCCAGTCTGCTGAATATGCCTTAGCCAGACTATAACACGGTCCCTCCGAGGTACTCGACAGATGGCTTCTGACGATCTGCAACTTTTTTCTCTTTTTGGAATGCTGGATCTCTGCTCGGTGCGGCTCTGTTTTGCCAGCGGGTGACTAATCCGACCCCGAACCTGGCCGGTTTCGGGCCCGAGAGCGGTAGCGACTCCTCCCCGACACATACCGTACCCCCGTCACGGAGCGATCCGAACTCTCATCTCAATATCAGCCCCGAATGAGAGTTTATTTGGAGCCGTTGTCCAGTGATGAAGCCGTTCTGCATGCCGACTGCGTTGTGAGCTCAGGTCAGCAAATCGGCGGAAAATTCTGAACTTGCCACATCAGATCCAGTCTACGATCCGTAGGACCATCCCAACTTGCCCCCCAGGGACAGACCAAAACGGACACAGCGCATCTCCTTTTCTGCACGTGTGGTCCTCCTGGATAGGGTGTAGTTTGGATCTGTATCCTCATATCAATCAAGTCGATTTCACAAGATGGGCGATCTGGACATGCCTAGCCAAGCCTTAGCCCCTGTGGCGATAGAGGGGAGGAGCATGGCAATTTTATATGGCAGCGAGACTGGCAATGCTGAAGAGATTGCAGTAGAGCTGGGCAAGATGGCCCAGCGATTGCACTTCCAGACTACAGTTGATGAGATGGATGGGTTCAAATTGGTTCGTCACATACCCTTTGTGCTGTAGCGGTTTGCAAGTTAGGGGGGCGCGTTAGTAACAGGGCGACCAACAACAACAGGCTGATGTGCTGCGCCATTCACTTGTTGTCTTTGTCACGTCGACGACGGGGCAGGGAGATATGCCCAAGAACACACGGAAGTTCTGGAAGAACCTCCGACGCGAGAAGCTCAACAATACCAACTGCCTGCAGTCTCTGCGTTTCACCATCTTTGGACTCGGCGACAGCGCCTATTTCAAGTATGCCTGTTACATTCTCACGCCAGCAGCTGTTCGTGCGGTCGTTCCAAGCCTCATTTGCTAACAATGACTCTTGCAGGTTTAACTGGGCAGCAAGGAAACTAAGAGCAAGGCTGCTGCAGCTGGGGGCTTCTGAGTTCTTCCGCGCCGGGGAAGGAGATGAGCGCCATGACAACGGGTAAGCGAGGCGTGATAGCACTTTCCTTAACTGCTGCGTTCATATTTTCAGTTCTGTGGTCATTTACACCTTCCTTCCTTTCACATGTGCCCGTCTGACCTAATGGCCTAATGGCCCACGACCTATGAAATGGTAATGGGATGGTAATGGTTCATAGCCACCAGCCCGGGCGTTCTGATACCACTTCATTTCTGATTCGTGTTGCTTCGGGTCTGCATCATATTCGGTCTACTCGTCGAATCTTGCTAACACTTACGTGTGCTCTGCGTCAGAATTGACACCATCTACCTGCCCTGGTCCAAGAAGCTCAAGGAATATATAATGACCAACTACCCACTTCCAGAGTCGGTCGCTCCCATACCTGACGACACCCAACTTC
>JAAFKN010000679.1:0-10726 GCA_011800035.1 Thermochaetoides dissita | reverse complement strand
GACAGCCCGATAGCTTCATGTGGGAATTCTGTGAGGAAAACGGAAGCACCGAGGGCTTTAAGATTGCTGCTTCTGTGCCTGCGGGAAAGAAAGGCACCTGGAAGAATCGAGATGATGGTTATAATGAGGATGAACCCGATGGGGACGAGGGCGAGGAGGATGACTTCTCATGCCCGCCGCCGAACAAAAAGCTGAGGTAACTCACGACACTAACTCTGTGATCATGTTCTAACAGATACAATAGACTAACAAGCTGTTAGACTAGAGCAGTTCCATCACATATGCGGATGCTACTGCCCCTCCATCTCTCATATCTTGGCATTTCACATGAAATAGCCTCAAATGGTGTCACTCATATTCGACCGACATCAGCTTGTATGTTACAACGCATGTACATGTAATCTGTTCTGTTTGTTACAAACGTTTGCTGGGGCACCTTCTGTCACATAGACCGCTCTAACATACGTAAGCAAATGGGGCATATATGACGCGTGGTCACCTGGGTGCGCGCCGAGGGCATCCGGCGGACCCCTAGCCTACGATGCAGTCTGGTCCATGGTCTCTCTACTCTCACTGTCGACACAAGCAACACGCGACATGTTCAACGCCTAACACATCTGAAGTTCTCCAACACAGAGTAACGAAATGAACAACATTAGCCAGAAAACTCTCAGCTCTCTCCTCGCGCCCATGTTAAAACGGAAGGAGCCCGGTCAACCGAAGATAGCGCAAACCAGAGTAAGGAAACGCAGACCACCGCGTCCGTCCCCAGACAGCTTCGATTACGTCACCAAAGAGGGACAAGAAGACCTGTGGGAGTATCAAGATCTCGGGAGCGTGTGCCTGAAGAAGACATCATGGATTATGTCCGGTCCGCTGCGGATCAGGAGCTTTGCACTTCGGCTCTCCGTCTCTGCAAGGGCGATCGCGCTACAAGGTTCCGTGCATATGACATGCTTTGGAGGCTGGACAAGTTCAGAACAGGAGGAGGAAGTGCAAAGTGCCGCTGCCAGCCACATATCTGTTTTGCTATCAATGCGGCGAGCCATTCGACCCAAACTACAACCGGGGGCGGATCTGCCAATTCCATCCTGGTCACTTGATCTTCCCTGTCATTTTCAGCCGTCTGCTCATTATGTCTTGACCTCCGCGATTCCTTATACTCGTGATTAATATTGGTTCCCTGTTGACCGATGATATACCTTAACCAGTCTATCCTGCGTTAAATGATGATGACCCTTCCTGAGCACTTTACTCCCCCCAAGAAATTAACGAAACTCCCGAAGCCCAGTGGGCCAATTTTGGTGGATTTATTTGGAGCTGCTGCAACAACTATTTGTCTTATCCTGGATGCATACGTGATCCTTATGTTGCAAAGAGAGTCAAAGAGGATGATGATGTTGGATCCGAGAATACGAACAGTCCTGAAGCCGAAGAGAGCTCTGATGTCCAAGAGCATTCCGAGGATGATGCGAACGAGAGCTCCGCAGAATCCATTGCCGATGATGTGGATGAGAGCTCCGAGTCGGATGAGGATGTCAAGCGAAAGCAAATGTCCCCGCCAATCACGCAAGAGGCAAAGATGAGGTCTAGCCTTCGTATCGATCGCATAGCCAGCTAGTCAAGCATCACAAGGGAACATCTTTTCACCTACCATATGATGAAGGATTATCTGAGGGATTTGAACCTGTGATAGCTCACCTCCTGCCTTTCGATCTTGGCATTTTCACCTGTCCTGTTGACAACGTTGCCGCTTTCTTTTCTGTCAATTAGCCTACACGACTGACAGTATACGTATGCAATTCAATGACCAGCTTTCTTACATCCCACTCTATAATCATTAACTTATCACGACTAGTTTAGTCCATCAGGAGCCCTAGGCGAGCTCCGTGAAAGTTCAGGGCGAGCCTTGCTCTTCTCGCAAGTTTCGTATGTTTAGAGAATTAACGGACAAAAATGCAGATCTCCCCGAGGCGGAGAGTATGAGAGGGTTGCATCCGGTAGAGGCATAAGCCGGCATTAATGCCGTTCCCCTGACAAAAAACCCCCGAGTTTCTCCATGTCAGTCTCGAATATGGATAACGGAAGCATTGGGCTGCACGGAAACCAGTGTAACCCCATAAACCGACGTTACATTATCGAAATCCCGTATACATTGAGCGGCATTGCTTCCGGCGCAAAACATACAATCGACATTTCTATTTGCCTTACCCAATCTTCCGGGATGTGCCAAGCCACTACTCAGAGCTTAATACGCGACCCGCTCGACGAAACCCAATTGTTCATTGATCTCTGGCGATTTTCGTCGCTGCCATCACTTTAGCCAAAGCATATCCAGTGGCCGATGTCATTATCATAGCTACGATCCACAATGGTCCGGGATTGGGAAACGCCGCTCCGCCCAATATGTAGTGATTAAAGTATATCGAGAAAATAATGATCTGGGACTTCTACTCTGAGAGCGGTGCGGTCCTCCAAGATGACGCTTGCCGCTATAACTTTGTTGAAATGCTCCCTGCTCCTCCATCGACTTCAATCATGATGGTCCAGCAGCCAACGGGACCCGAGCCATCGTCAGGGAGAATCCCAGCGCCTGGAAAGCATCATGCACTACCGTCTGCTGTCTTTCATCACTGCCTCAGTGGCTCTTCGAGCCACATACGCTGCCTCAGCCTCGTCTCCTGAATCCTATGACTATATTGTCGTTGGAAGTGGTCCTGGCGGCGGACCTTTGGCGGCTGAGCTTGCCAGGGCTGGGTACTCCACGCTACTGATCGAAGCAGGTGGCGATGAGGGCGAGAACCCTACCTACGCCGAGATTCAGCACTTTAACGAGGCGGCCAATGACGAAGCCACGCGCTGGGATTTCTGGGTCAAGCACTCTGACGACCCTGAGCGTGAGGCCAAATATGAACATACTACTTGGGACACAGGCGATGGGACTTTCTATGTTGGCCTAGATCCTCCGGAAGATGCCAAGCGTCTTGGGATCCAGTATCCCCGAGCTGCCGTCTTAGGCGGGTGCGCCATGCACAACGCGGGCGTATGTTCACTGCCTGCTGATGATGACTGGAACATCATTGTCAATAAGACTGGTGACACGAGCTGGGAAGCCAAGAACATGAGAAAGTACCTCAAGAAGATCGAGAAGAACGAATACCTTCCTCCTGGTAACTCAGATCACGGTTATGATGGTGAGTCTCGCTACTCCCCACTGCTCTGTATCTCCCATATCCATGTTTGCTAATGTTATTAGGCTGGCTATCGATCACTGTGTCAGATGCCTCGTGGGCGAAGAATGAGAGCCTGTCGCAGACAAGAATTCTTAAGAAGATTGCGGAGCTCACGGGTCAGGATCCAGAGAAGGCAGCCGAACTTGTGAGCCGCGACATCCTCGAGGCTGGTGATAATGTCGACGAGACGGTCTCCTTCTATAACATGGCTTTCCACGCGACCGCCAAGGGAGAGCGCAGCAGTCCCAACAACTACATCCGCGCGACACTCTCCGACCCAGCTGGTTATCCCTTGACGGTCAAGCTGCACACACTTGTCACGCGCGTGCTATTCGACAACGCCACTCTTATTCTAGGCAGCATCCCACGTGCTATTGGCGTCGAGGTCATGACAGGTCCCTCCCTCTACCGTGCGGATCCTAAGCACGTCCCTGGGACTAAGGGTCCTATTTCTCAGATCTACGCCAAACGCGAGGTCATCATTTCTGGTGGTGCCTTCAACAGTCCGCAGATCCTCAAGCTCTCTGGCATCGGTCCAGCTGAAGAACTTGAAAAATTTGGAATACCTGTCGTTGTTGATCTTCCCGGTGTGGGCGAGAACCTGGGCGACAACTACGAGGGCTCTCTCCTTGGAATCGCCTCTTCCCCAACCAACAATGCCGGCCAGATCACTCTCCTTTTGCGCACACCAAATGCTCCGACCAAGAAACGCAACATATACACCTGGTGTGGCTCTTTCTCCTTCGAGGGATTTTGGCCCGGATTCCCGACCTGGTATGGCAACGAGGTGTACACATGTGCTTTGGTCCATATGGCGCCCAAGTCGCAAGATGGCAGTGTCAAGCTTCGTTCTGCTGATCCACAAGATACACCTGAGATCAACTTCCGATTCTTTAAGCATGGCGGTGATCAAGATCTCCAGGAACTCGTCGAGGCGGCAAATATTCTGCGTGAGGCGTGGAAGGCAGCGGGCGAGCCCATGGCGCCGATTGAAGAACGGCACCCTTGCAAAGGCCCTGTACAGCCTGGGAGTGAGCGGTGCAGCGATGAGGAGCAAAAGGAGTACTTTAAGCTACAGGCGTACTCGCATCATGCCTCGTCGACCTGTGCGATTGGAGGAGACGACGACCCAATGGCGGTTTTGGATTCCAAGTTCAGGGTCAGAGGTGTTAAAGGATTGCGAGTTGTTGATGCCAGCGTCTTCCCTGTTGTCCCAGGCGCGTTCCCCAGTTGTCCAACAATGATGATCAGCGTGAAGGCTGCCGAAGACATCATCGAGGAAGCCAAGAGGACAGATGAAAAATCGTGAAAATAGCAAAAGTACGGTTTTGTCCTCAGCTTACTGACAGGGAATCCTCTCAGCTGGCACGTGGCCTGATTTGCACCTTCATTACCTGTATTGTGACTCTACCGAAAGCATTCCATCGAAATATGTCATCTAGATACAGCTCTAAAAGTTCGAATCGAACGCCATGCTCTCTCTTTAGTCAACAAGCCCTCCCACATCGCCAACTCATCACGGCTTAAAGTTTAGTGTTCCTTTTCCTCAGAGCTTCTGGCGTGATCTCCCTCTTCCACTCCTCGTCGATGATCATTTTTTCCCTTCTGTCAACCTTAACCCACCTCTGCTGCAAGTCGTCTTGCTCATCCCTCCACCTCTGGATCTCCTGCTTCAACCACCCGCTAATTGCATCCGCGGTCTCGCCAACCTTCTCCATGGCCACCAGATGCCCGCAATCTAGAACAACCTCTTTTACCCTTCCTTCCCTGGCACCCCCACTTCCTCCCAGACCAGAACCTGTCCTTTCCAACTTGAGTTTTCTCTGATCCGGAGTCGATGCGTCCGACTTCCCACCAAATATATACAGCACACTGGGTCTAACCTCCGGGAGCCTCTTGAATGCATAAACAGACTCGGGCCGATAGAAAGGATACCCCTTCGGCGGGGTCTTATCGGTCTCCGGATCACGGTCAATGATCTTGCCGTTCGTCTTGCGGAACGTAGGGCGAAGAAAGACAAACAGTTCTTGGTGCTTGGTTGTTGTAAGTGTTACACTGCCGGCGGGCGCCGAACCAGCTGGGTACAGTTCTGTGGGCACCTCGCGCAGACCGTACTTCACCCACAGATCAAAGACGCGAGGATCCCAAGCTTGGTAGAACTTAGACTGCAGGAACTTGGCCTTGGCAGATTCACGAGACTCCCAAAGGTCGCGCCGCATGGTCGAGGCAATGGCAGGCATGATGCCTGCGTTGGACCAGAGTGGTTGCATAATGGGATCGATGAGGATTAATGAGTGGAACAAACGAGGGTTAGAAAGAGCGAGAAGAGTACTGGATGGAGGTCAGTCTTCAATCAGCCTAAGGAGAAACGTGTGGTCACTTACAGTTGGGCGCCGCCCATGCTATGACCGACTCCCACCAAGGGGTGAGGCATCTGATCGCTTTTCTGATTTATCAGGGCCAGAATATCCCGGGTATTATCCCACCAGCTTGCTAGAAGGGGTCAGCGACTTGCTGCAGCCCGTGATACACGCATACGCGGTGACGCACGATCATTTCCAAGGAGCTTCTCATTTAAGACACCCGACTGTCCCTGATTCCACATGTCCGCGATCCAGATGGAGCGGATGCGCACGCCACTGTTGGCAAGCCGCTGGTGCAGGTCCTCCCAAAGGGGTTCGTACATCTCCTGGTAAGAGTGTCAGCATGCTCGCGGAATTGCTCTTTGGTCAGGGCGACGTGCCTTGGGAAAGCCATTCGCATGGGCGCCGATGATGGTGACATCTCCGGTTTGCGGGTTGGGGTTGTCTAAGGGGATGTATTGCTTGACAGCCAGCTTGATCTTGCCAGCGTCAGCATCGCCGTTGACCGTAGCCGTGGCATACTCGCGCGTGTGGGCGCCGTTGATGATGTGCTCGACAATGCGAAAGAACTTCATTGTAACGATGGCTGTCGTCAACTCCTCCCGAAGTCAAAGCCTCGCAGATGCAATGCAGGCGCAGGTGCAACGCTCGCATTCAAAGAAACAACAAAGATCGGAGATGCCATTCGTCGTTATGGCGGATGATGTGGATTGAAATGCCGGCCCAGGGCCCCCCCCCAAGCCGGGATGCTTTGTCCCGAGATGGCCATCAGAAGAGCCCAAGTCCACGCCGCGACGATCTTGCCTCGGTCGAGCAGTGGGGCGCCATCGGTCGCACTGCTCCACTCGGCTAAGCTTCTCCGCAGCGCCTGCGACAAACAGCCGGGCAGCCGACCCGAAACACCTCAACGGCTTCAACCAACAAGGCCAACAACCGCCTTGGGCGTTGGCCCGCGTTCAGTAATCCGTAATTTGTCGGGAGAACGATCAACACAGATAAAGCCGGGCTGGTCAACTCTCATGGGACACCAACGTTCCATTCGGGCCCCAAGATTGCACTTTTGTAGCGTGTGGCGTCGTCGAATCCGACCTTGACATTTGATTCCTCCAGCAGACTGCAACCCTAACTCTTATCCGTGTCTTCAGAGCTCCGAGGTTGACTGTCAGCCTCCTGCCCCGGTTTGCTGTGTCTTCCTGTGGCTTAACATGTACCCCGCTGTCACGAGCATTCAAGTAATTAACGAGAAGTTTAAAATGACTTCAATTGCCAAATGCTTCTTCGTCTCTTCATCCACATGTAAGCGCTAGAGCGGTGGTAACCCGATCCTTCCCATGCAATGCCAATGACTATGACCCAACATATCTACAGATGACCGCTGACTCAAAACGCGGATATAACCGATTGCCCAAAACGAATGCTCAGTTGCTCACAGCCTCGCAAATCATTTTTGACGCTGATGGTTCCAGCTTCACAAGGCTCTGCCAATCCTATGATCCTCTCTGTTATGTTTCGCTATATCCTCCACTTTCTCATACTCAACCACAACCTCATCCGTCTGCACGATCCTACACGGCGGCGGTTCCATCTCTGTTGCTACACGCCCTCCTCGGCTGTGCCATTCGCCATGAGCTTCACTTGTCCTATTCCCTCCAGAGGTTCCAGGCCTTCTTCCCGTGACACCGTCGCTTGTGCTTCTCGTCTCAAGGAAGACACTCAGCCCGCTGAATCGGCTCAAACTACTCGTCACACTCCTCGGCAGCTGCCAATTTTCTAATCCGTCCTTGACAGTCCATACTGAAGAGGCCGAGCTCCCACCCCTCCCGTGACCCCTGCCTTGTCTTCGTGCGTTGCCCTGACTCGTGATCACTGTCGTGTTTCTGCTGCCTGTTTCGGCCATGCCGGGGATAGTGCCCGGCCCAGTTCCTGTGTGAATGCTTCCCAACCTGGAGCTGTGGTAGAAGTGCACCGGTGCCGGTGGTGGCCCTGAGTCTCGGAGCAGAGCGCGCAATATCGGGATAGAAGCTGCAATAATAGTGATGGCCGCCTCTGCTGCCGCTAGGATGACGAGTATCGTGGTCGACTCGGTAAATGTGGTTTGAGAGATGGACGGCAGCTGTGTGATCTTGACGATGGACGCAATTCCAGCACTGCCACTGTGTTAACATCATGAGGTATCACCGCCGGCATCGACGCAAGGTTCGGTTATCTTACAATACTCCCATGCTCATGGCTACCAAAACACCAAATTTCTCTTTACGATTCATTGTCAGACCTGCAATAATCTTCCAAGGAAAAAGCGCTAAGACGATGTCCATAATCCCAGAGTATACTGCGCAGCGGTTAGCAACCGTCCTTTCTAACTCATCAGGAAGACTGAACTGACAATTTGCAAATATGTTATAACGAACCTGAATCCATTTTGACATGCAAATTCCTGGAACCCACGGCCGCCACAACTTTTCGACAGGTAGGCATTGTCCCCAGGTCAAGAATACGGCTCCTCCAAGAACAATGTTCACCGTGAGGATGATCCCCACCACCACAATCTTAACCCAACCGGATGATATCCGCAAAACTGTCAATGCAAATGAGGTCTTGCTCCATAGAGCCGCTAGAATGGAAAAGGAGCCAGCAAAGTTGGATAATATGAGGAAAATCTCCAAGTTATCGAAGTTGAACTGGGATAGAGGTCTCCCGAATCCCAGCTTCACACACGCTGAAATGAACACGCAGTCTGCTACGAGAGCAACCTGAACATATATCAGCTTTCTTGATTCTCTTCTGCAGTTGGGTTTATCAGAGATCAACTCACCCATGACAAGATGAGTAGATGGTCATCCCACCATAGCCCTCGATGTCTCAAAAACTTGCAATACACTCTCAATGACAAAAATGCTGCCGATAATGCAGTTAAGAACCAGAGTGTGAAGTTGATTTGCGGGCCAAAGTCGGTCGTCGGCGGTAGTCGAGAGACGAAAGCGCCATTCCTGGAAGTTAGACGAGGTTTCAATTCTTCCATTGGCTGCCTTTTCACTGACACAATGCCATTTCGTGGTTCTAAGGATACCCGCATCCGATAGGCAAGACTGGACGTGTGAAATGTAGCTGGCGGAAAAGAATTCATGGACATGAGAAGAGATCGTGTGTAGTTAGGTTTCCAAGGTAAGACTTTGATGATCCAGGGATGTGCTCTCTCCCCGAGAACAACATCTGGATCCATGAGTCAAAGAAGCGATTGTGGTTTGGTGGCTTAGACAAACAGCATCCAACAACTTCTCATGTTTGGGACAAACACAGACGGGATGAGCACCGAGATAACGGACAAGCCGTGTCACCATGGATTCCCCGGACTTGCCTGTACCATACTCCGGGCTGGTATACGGGCTGCATTGAGAGAGGAAATGAGACGAATGTCGGCGATCCCGCTGCAGCAACTAAGGGATCTGTGGAACGTACCCTGCATGTGCGGACAACAACGTGCAGGGTTGGCAGAGTGCCGTCCCGAGCTCATCGAAAACGAACTTGATCATGGTATTAGTGTACAGTCTTGCTCCACCCTACGCTACTAGTTTCCTGCTATGAGTTGACTTGCTGACTGTTGAAAAAAGGATATGGGATGAGACGACTATTCACCGGTGTGACGTGCTGATCGGGGAGATCTGTGCCGTGTCAGAACTTGGGTAGGAGCTTGGACATACTTGTCTCATGTTAGCCTCGACCCCTGGAATTTCCCGACCCCGGATCGACGATCAAATCGCCTCTGTGCGCACCTTCATGCTCTAGGGAATAGACTGCGCAAATTAGCCAATTGGTTAGCTTCCTGTTAGCTCCCATTGAACTCATCAGTCTGGAACTGGAACTGGACAAACACGCGCACTGGCAATGACAGCATGGGGGTGATCATGACGGCTGCAGCCTGCTAGGTCGGGATCTCCAAGCCTGGTGCAGCAATGGTGGTACCGTGGTTATGGTGTAGGTACTCATGTCCAATGCCATTTAGACCCTAATGCTGCCTTTTCCTCCAACTTGTCACTCGCAGTTAAAACAGGATCGCAAGCTTATACATTATTACATGTTAGGAAAACCTAGAGCGGACCCCGTTTAATGTGTCACGTGCTGAAAGATTGGCTGCCCTGTCGCTTAGTTGCGACGAGGCAATGGTAGTGAGCCCGATAAACCATACTTTCAGTATCACGCACCTAGTTTCCTGACAGTGTTTTCCACCACGAACCTCAGCTGCTGCATGCACGAAAAAATGGTTGGCGAAGAATCTCCTCTGTCTCTTTAACGGTACTCGGCAAAGTTCATTTCATATCCATCAGTTACATCTTTCACATGGCTTGGAAGCCAACTTAAGTAGCTTGCTCGTAGCTCTACGGGAGGCTCCACCCTCTGCTAACTGCCCCACACACAATAACACTGACGTCATGTACGCGATGTCCCAGCCTCTTGTTGGGTTTTTCATCGGTGTTCACCGTTTTCTTAATGCCCTCGATCTAACAATATCTTTCACTCGCAACGCTCCCTTTGTGTGCCGTAGATGCCAACCACACCCGCGAATTGGTTTATCATCTTCAAAGAACTATTACAAAGAGAGACCCCAGTACCCTTCGAATAAGGCGCAAAAACTTTGACCTTGTTTCTGTCCATATATAGTCATTTATAGTCAATTACCCAATATCACGTGATAAATTTCGCTTCACTCAGATACTCAATGCTTAATAAATAATATCTGCTAGATTATCAGCCAGAATAATCAACTCTGCACCAAGTCTATTTGGAGAAATCTTGTTCAGGCAAAAGTCACTGCGGACCGTGTATTTGCTACGACGATTACTCTGTTGTTTTCCTCCAGTTTACTCACAGAGTTCATACTCCTTCAGAGTCCCTCTAAACATCAGGCTTAGGAGATCAGTGCTTTGAGCAAGACATCCCCTAAAGTTTGCAACATATCAACACAAGGAAACCAGGTCCCCAGTGAAAACAGCGCGAATGTGACGATCCAATTAGCCTTCCTGAGATGGGTTTGGCGGTTCAAGGCTTAAGGATCTGAGAGACAGGGGTTCTCTCACAGATTTCACGATCACTGCGGTCACCAGTTGTTTTGCACAACTGTTTGTATTGCTGACT
>JAAFKN010000678.1:0-10688 GCA_011800035.1 Thermochaetoides dissita | reverse complement strand
CGAAGTGCGCCCATGCCGTCCGAGTCCGCTGAAGGAACGTTCTGAAGAGGACATGCCATTTGCATGGCACTTTCAGAACGCGATTGTCTACGCTGATAAGCCTCTTAACCACCCCGCATCCATGGCCTTAGAGGATGGAGAACTTCCATGCCTACCTTTGAAACCAAGCGCCCGATGTGGCCGATCAAAGGGAAAACTGATGTCGAATGGGATACAGACGGACAGGGTCCGTATTTGTACGGATCTCTTTAGAGTTGACCGCTGCTTCCAGCCGGTCAGCGGTCCAATATCAAAAGTCGAAGTTACGCTAAGACAAAGTTCCTTTGTGCACTAGCACTGTCAAGAGGTGGGGTCTGGATCCGAATCCTCACACTTGCATGGATCGCGGTAGATCTGTGGAGCTTGATCCGCTTTACCTGATGCTAACCTCTCAACCAGGCTCACGCTAGTGATGTTGTTTCCCCGGCATTTGAACTGGCTGCGTGCCTGATAAACTTTGGCAGCTCGCACAACATGGGGGTGTATCCCCGCGCAGGGTTAAATCCGGAGATAAGCATTAGAGGAGGGATTCATGGCCACGGTCGACACAAGCGGCAAATCAGGACGCAGCGGGGCTGCCGGATGCCAGAAGAACAAAGGTTGTAGAGACACGAGCGGTCGACTTTGTCCGGTGAGCTTCTGCAGCTTTTGTGGCGTTCTTTTCGAAGACCTGCGGTTGGTCCATTTCGGCAGACACAGTGGGGTCAGACCCCGCTCAGCCGTTCAAGCCCCCCAAGCTTGCAGTTCGTCCCGTGCGTTGACAGCCTTTGAATCCTCCAGGATTGATGGGCGTCGGATCTTGTCAATGAACTCGATTGGCCAGCGGCAAAGGAAGCTTAAGTCTGTGGTTGCAAGTGTCCAAGTCGGCGACCATGGTGCCGGGGCGGTCGCTAGCGTGGAAGAATGGTAGGCTGGGCCGCTGGCTGGCACGGGCGTCGACATGGATTCGCTAAGCCTTGCCTCTCGCTCAGCGACTTGGTGACTTGCCTGCTTGGGGCTCACTTCCAGGCTCGTGGTCCTTGGCCCCGTCACTGACACCCGATGAATTGTAAACTCGCAACACACCACTTGCTCGCGCATCGCACGCACACATTTCGACGACGCAGGTGACAGCAGCCTGGTGCCGAGGGCGCAAGATGACCACGGTCATAAAGAACAGGCAAAAGTCAAGAAGCGGCTGCCGGAAGTGCAAGGAGAGGAGGGTATGTACGCGTCTGTTACCCGTTCAAACTCCACGGCTGTGTTGAGTTGTGCTCTCAACTGAGCCGTATTATCGCTAAACGCATCGCGCCCACGCTGACTGGGATACGTTGGCTCCCTAGCTGAGGTGCGACGAGACAAAACCCAGCTGCCGAAACTGTCTCCAGAAGGGCTTTGTGTGTCCTGGCTATCAGCAACGTCTGCAGTGGTCGACCAAACATGAGGTGTCGACCACCGTCAAAGCCAGCGGTCCAGCGAACTTCACTCAGCTGGTTGATGCCGCATCTAAGTCCATCATCTCGCGATCGGCAAAGCCTGATGCTCCTAGTCAGAACGCAGCACAAGCGAGGGCATCACCAGCCCCCAGCCAACAGCTTCGTCCTCCTTGTGCCGCATCCCCCATGACAACCGCAGCATCACCTTCATCTTCTTCGTCGACCTTATCGCCACCTCCTCAGTCCGAAGACCAAGCAGATTCTGCCGACAGCAGTGACGCTCTTGTTCCCATCGTGCGCACGCCGGAAGAACAGTACCTCGAAGTCAATGTAGCCGCAGAGCCGCCCCCAGTAGATATTCCATCGTTTCTCATTAACCACTGGTTTAACGCCGTTTGCCCATCATGGTGCGCCCTTGACTCACAAAACAATCCCTATCGCGTCTTGACGAATCAACTTTTGGAGCACTCCAGTGCTGTTTACTTCGCACTCCAGTCCATTTCGGCGGCTTCTCTGGTCGAACGTCTCTCTGCCGTCATGAAAGAGACGGCTCAGTGGGCACCGCGCCGTGCCCATGAAGCCATTCGAAACGAACTTGCCGCCTATTCCTCTGGGCCGCGGTCAAAATTTCCCAGCGAGTTGTTCCTGGCCTTGTTTTGTATGAGTTCTTCCATGTGCTGGATGGAGGCCCATCAACTTGGCCAAGGGTATGTTAGGGCAGCTCGCGGATTGCTCAAGATGGTGAATCCTGAGCGACTCTCACAGGCGGATAAGGCATTGTATAACTTCTTTAGTGGATGTCTGATATATGAGGAGATGCTTCGCAGTGTCGTCAGCGAGGATGAAACCGACATCGAACACATGCTCAGCTGGCCTGAGCCTGCTTTCCCGTCAGGTCCTCGCCTTCCAAGCGCCACTCATTATTGGACTGGTGTTCCTATCGATGTCCTCAGACTGTTTGGTAAAGCCATGGCCCTTGTCCGGAGGTCTCGCAATCGATGGCGAATGAATGATGGCACGAGCTATCAGGCCCTCCAAGGTGCGCTGAAGGATATCGAAGAAGCTGGCAAGGTTGAAGCCTCTTTAATGGCCCTCATCATCCCACAGCTCCTCGTGTCCAGCAATGATCCACAAGCGACTGCACAAGCACAAAACTTGCACTATACTACCGAAGCATATCGGTTGAGCTCTCTTTTACAGCTCTATATAAGTTTCCCCGATCTGCGCGATTGCCGGCTGTCGACGACGTGCAAAGAGTCAAGCAGACCGACAGGTCCCGAGTTTCTAACATCTTTGGCACTGAGTATTACCGATGTGCTCAAGAAGGTGCCTGCTCGCAGTCTCGGCTGTATCCAGCCCCTGGTTTGTTTGTGCGCGGGCAGCGGGCTTCGATATGACAGGAAAGTCCCACTGCGACAGGATTCCCGCAGCTATCTGCTAGCAACGGATCTTTCAAGCACCGAAAGCCTGGATATAGATCCAACATCAATGTCTACGCTTATCAAAATTTCCGCTGCCCGACAATTCGTCATGGATCGACTAGAAGAAATCGAGGAATATCTGCCGCCGAAACCAATAGGTGTGGCAAAACAGCTTATCCGGGAAGTCTGGCGGACTTACGACGAAGAAATCGAACTACCCCGTCGGACCCATTGGCTTGATGTAATGGATCGTACAGGACTTCACAGTCTTTTCGGATGACAACCTCCTGGGGTAACGGATGATAAGCTCTATCCAAACACGGTACCTCAAGGATAGATTCAATATAGTGTCCGAGACAGAGCCCCACTGTCATCGCAGGCCAGCTTTGTGCGGCAACACAGCAGCATCCTTGGTCTCAGAAGCACCATTGACCGGAGGTCCATCATCCCCCGCAATCTCTGGTTTGCTTGGCACATCGACTTCATGTTCCTTGGCCAGTACTAGAGATCTCCATCATTAGGAGCACAGAATCGGGTCTGTCCCACACTCCGGATCCTCGAGTCCCTGAACCCACGCATCGGGAAGATTTTGGTCTGCCACTGGCCCTACCTAGGTTCGGTCTGCTTCTGCATCGACCGGGAACAGCTCTTCCCCTATCTCACGCCCGTACTATGCACCCCCCGCTGGACACAACGAGGATACAGCCAGAACACGCTCCTGCTTCCTAACCCATCACTCCACCGCTTCAGGGTATACACGGAGTTCCTTTCGGAGCATCCTGTACAAGGTTGTTCGTCATGCGACACATAAACATTTGGAGAACCTTGTTCTTCTGCGTCTCTTTCCAACTGTTCAGTCGTGTAGCGGGGTTATTTAGCACTCCGGCCATGTCAACACAAGGGGTCTAAAGATAAGCACACCATCGGCGATCAGAAATGTTTCATGTTGAGATGAAATATTCCATCACGATCTTAATGATACAAATGGAAAGGTTCTATCACTGCTTCTATCACCTATATGTCTCGGATACCCTTAGTGGTCGATGAACGGGTTGTTTGGATCATTTAACCAAGTTAACTCCCTTTCTTTAAATTTATCCCTCCGTTATGTCGCCTTCTCGTTCTTTGTTGGAACACTGGCAATGGAGTAAAAGCTTGGATGGGGGCACTTGTGGAAGGTATGACCAATGCCTGATCAGGCAGGTATATGTTTGCATCTTACCGTTTCCTATTATAAGGAAATTGCTCAGATAGAAATCTTAATTGATTATCCGGACGACTTCCATCGTCTTATTTCCACTAGCGCTGTGCTCATCCTCCCAGGCAAACCTCTTCGGGGCACATTGCCCTTGGTGCATTTTTGTGCGGTTGCTGGGAAAATATTTGTTCTGCATTTTCCATCCAAACTTCCCCTGAGTCCTATCGAAATCACGCTGCTGGCTCAAAGCGTCAAAATCATGCCAGAAAACCAGCTGCTTGCCCAGGCACCTAGTACCGTGACCGACACCAAGCCAGGAGGAGTTGATGCACCCCCTGAAAGGGATGTGATCAATGAACTGGGATACCAGCCTGAGTTGAAGCGCACTCGATCAATGTACACAGTGCTCTTTCAATCACTTGCTATTGCTGCCGTCAGTCATCAATCCATTGGCCATTTCTGATAGGGGCAAGTCTTGCTAATCCAAAAGTGCTAACTGGGAAGCAGATCCCATATGGCTTTGGTGCTCCTTTGCTTAGTGCTGTATATGGTGGAGGTAAGCTATCGAAGCCCTTTCTATTGCCCAGGAATGCCGGCTTACAATTACAAGGGCAACTCCCCATGTTTGTTGGCTGGATCTTTGTTGTCCTCGCCGACGAGTGCGTTGCTCTCTCTCTCGCCGAGCTCGCATCGAGGTACCCAACTTCTGCTGGACCATATTACTGGTCGTTCCAGCTAGCCCCTTCTCGATATCGCATCGGCTTTTCTTTCCTAAGCGGATGGATTTGGCTCTTTGGGGCCTGGATAGGAACATTATCCGCCAACTTCGGGTTTGCCTCACTGATAGCGGCTTGTGTGGCACTGTTCCATAAGGATATGACTCTTCAACCATGGCAGCTACTGCTTCTGTTCTATGTCGTATGTGGCACCACATTCCTCATTTGCGCATACGGAAATCGCTTGCTGCCCAGGATTGATACTGTTGGCGCAGCTTTCACAGTGGCCACAGTTCTAACCACCTTGATCTGTTTGTCAGTCCAGGCAAAAGCTGGGAGGAGATCAGTTGGAGAAACTCTCGCCGGCTATGATCCAGGTTTATCAGGCTGGAAAGATTTCTCGTTTTTCATCGGGATACTGCCTGCTTCATACACATTTTGTGCGCTGGGCATGGTTTCTGCAATGGCAGAGGAGGTTTCTCGCCCGGAAACACAATTACCAAGAGCAATGGCCTGGTCTACTCCGGTGGGGGGATTGGTTGGCCTATTCTTTGTAAGTAAACAGAAGCCATTCGCAAATGCGAACCTCTTTTTGCATATTCGCACTTGATCCTTCGTTCTTGATGAATATGGCTAATCATAGTGTACCTCAGGTCGTTCCCCTATGTGCAATAATGCCAGACCCGGAATATCTCATCAAAGCTCCAGTTGGTCAAGTTCTTCCCTACCTTTACGCTGCAGTCACTGGATCAGCAGTGGGTGGGCTTGCCCTCACGATCTTAGTACTCATCGTAACATTCTTCTGCTCTGTCTCAGTTACCGTTGCCACCTCCCGCTGCACATGGGCTTTTGCAAGAGACAAGGCGCTCCCACTGCACCAGATATGGAGCAAAGTCGACAAACGCCTGGGAGCCCCAATTTGGGCACTTGTCCTCACGACAGTGGTACAGATGTTGATTAGCTTGATCAATCTCGGTTCATCGTCGGCCTTTCTTGCCTTTGTGTCAGTTGGGGTTATCTCGCTGTCCATCGCCTATGCTATTCCGATCGCCATCAGCGTTTGTAATGGCCGGCATGAGGTTAACTCGGCTCCGTGGACAATGGGCGCAGCAGTTGGATGGCCTGTCAACACGATTGCGTTGCTCTGGATTGCTTTTGAGGTGGTACTCTTTTCTATGCCACAGACTTTGCCCGTAACCGGAGCAAGCATGAACTATGGCATCACTGTGTTTGTGGGTTTGTTGATATTTGGTGGTATATATTACGCAACTTATGGCCACAAAGGTGAGTATGCTGTACTTCATTAACAGAGCTGATGTGGAATGCTAACGTCAGGCTGGTTGTAGTTTATCAAGGCCCTCCTCCATCAAAGGGGATTCTTGGCTCTGCAGGTGAATGAGTGCATTTCGGCCTTGGCTTATGAACCTTAGCGATGATGATAATGACCTGGAAATTTTGAGCTTGGATTTTCTTTGCCCAGCACAGCTCATGGGGGGCAGGCGTATTCCCCTGGATCGCTCTTGCTAAAACGTTATCATACATCTTAAATGGAGTCGCAACATCTTACAGTAACTTTGCTGACGGATACCAGAGAGGGAAAGAACAAAAGGCAAATCTTCAGAATGTGCCCAGGCAGGGATCAAGTCAATGTCGACACTGAAATCAACATGAAGAACAACTTAGCATGTCCACTCTCGTGATCTAGGTGAGAAGCTTGGAAGGCCATGTCCATGCCATCAAACTTCCAAAAAATGAACTTTAACTCAGGCGAAGATCTTCTATCCTTGAAGGACTCATTCCAATGCGAATATTCGGTATCCAGTCCTAGCATCTCTTCAGCATCTTTTGTGGAAGCAGATGAATATGCACGACTCCATGGTTTAACAGTCGACAGCTTGTTCTTCGACTGGACCGAACTGATAAACAATAACCCAAGCATCGCTCCGTCAGTCATTGAGCTTGGACCAGGAGAACTTATTGAAGGGCCAGAGCTCGAGGAGTGCGAATTTCGCCCCATCATACCAGTGCCTGAGCAGTGGCACATATCAGTTGGCTCACTGAAGCTTCTTCAACAGACGTGTAGGGAATGCGAAGAACGGCAGGTTAAAGAACTTTTCTTGGCTGAATGCCTCTCCACTACACTGGAACTAGCAAACTTGAAGCTAGAACCTCCACTGCTATATAGCGACCACACCCTTGATTGCCGTAGACTGGCGCGTCAGGTGAGGAACTTTATTAAAGACCCTTTGCCTGATATCCGTTTACCACTTGAGCCATATGACGTGGAGCAAGGACAAGGCTTGGAATTCCCGAGGGCTTTGATCGAGGCAGACGAGGAACAAATGAGAGCGATTGAAGGTGAAAAGCTGAATGTCACCAGAGATATTCTCTGGTATATCTCACAAACTCTCAAGTCCGACTGGACTGAAGAAAGCCAACAACGGCTTTGTGAAAGTGCTTCAGGCTATACTGGGGTAGGTCTGTCGTCAAGGGGCTGATGAGCAGCTGATGAGCAAAGCAATGCTGATGGATGAAATACCCAGCTCTGGGCGCGCAGACCGGTGACTCCCCCGTTGAGTCCAATGTTCGAGCAATTGGAACCATACTTTGTTCCGGATGACGAGACCTGCCAGGTCACCGTGCCTTCGGATCCAAGTTCAAGATTGAGTCAGGATATCGAGGATGCTGAAGCCAGGATCCTGGCTCCCGATGCCGAGTTTTGGGCCCAAGCGCTTGAGAACGATGTGTTCAAAGAACTTGATGATGACATCGATTTCTCGAAGATGGTAAAAGATGGGGAACTCTCTATTTTGTTCGAAGTTTCTTCCCCACCGATAGCTTCGAGGGATATGAAGATTGATGTCCCGTTACTGCCAAGCTGTGACGACACCAATGCTTCGGCCGCGACTCCGTTATTGGACTCGAACAACCTGGCACCGGCTACAGCGTTGACGATAAGCAGCGACACCACATCTGGATCAGAGGGGCCAACCGGCCAACTGGTGAAGCTTTTCCTTGAGAGTGAGGAGAAAGTGATGAGAGAGGTAGAACAGGAGAAGCCCCAGCCACTTGACCCTACGGTCAGAGTTATTGTTCCTGTTATGGACTTTTCCATTCCAGCTTCCGAATGGGAACTGAATCTCTGGAATGCGATAACAATGTTCCGATGGATTCGCGAGAATACGCCGGTAGAGTGGCAAGGGATAAAGTGGATTTACAACCGTGCAGCTGAGCAGAGGATGGTTTGGGCACCTATCGCCCATCTGAAGAAGATGAAACCGCTCGAAGAGAAGATCGATGAAGACCCTAGGATAGTCAGGAACTTCTTCTCACCAATCCCGGATGATGATGTTCCCCGCAGCGAGGAATATGTCTACAAGACCCCAGGCTTGGCGATCTTCCAGATCAACGAGTACGACGATGACCAGGATGAGTATGTCACACCGCCAAACTCTCCCAAGCAACAACAGTCAACACTATTTGCACTTAATGACCAACCTTTGAAACTCTCCTCTCCAGCTAACACATCCCGTCACCGTGCGTCTGATGACTGGCACAATCCCCCTGATCTCACGGTCCTCCTGGATATCGAACAGCGAAGAATCAGTGAAACAATCCAAAAGAAGCAGTCAAACAAGAGACTGAGGGGTGAAGAAGAGAAGCATACTGATACTGACGCCATTAGCTCAGGGTTGATTCCTTCCACAAATGTCTTGAAGGGAGTCATGGCCGAATATACGGATTTTTCCTCCCTTGTAGACAACTTCCTCGATATGAACTTCCCAAAGAAGCCAAAGCTCACTCACAGTTCTAATTTCCAGAAACAAGACACTTTCACAGAAGCTCAGCCCCCCTTTAACTCTGCCCCTCAATCACCAGTCCCTGCTTCAACACCAATCCCAGCACTTGCGCCGACTATTGTTCTACCAAACACTCCACCACGAGTTGTTGTCTCCTCTACTGTTTCTATGATGGTCCTCAACCACCTAAAACAGCTCGTCCCTGGTATCGAACTTATTATGCGCAGCCCACTCGATCTCCATTGTTCAGACTCGGCTCCCAAAGTTCATGAGGCAGACATCGCTGTCTCTCCAGCAACTGGGATCCTACTAACCACGATGATCAACCTCCGACAGAAACCGGTGCCCATTCATCAAGGAGCAAGCAGCATAGTAGCCGCAAAAGCAACAGACAACTTCCGCCGTACAACCGCCAACGTTGCTTGTCGCCATTCTCGCTTGATAGTTCTGGTCTCGGAGAATAACAAGCATAGTGAAACAGCCAGCCCCATATCACAAGCAGATGCCAATGCTCTAGCTGAGTTGCAAGGTTTTGCAGCAGCACTCAGAGGCACCGCCATTGTGCAGGTCATATACGTGGGCGGTGGGGTCGAGACATTGGCTAAATGGATTACGGCGATTATCTGTCAGTATCACCCTGCTGAGGGACAGCCGTTCCGAAATTATTTGCTTTCAGTAGAGACAATGTGGGAAGTATTTCTGCGCCGGGCAGGAATGAATGCGTTTGCTGCGCAGCTTGTGTTGGGGAAGCTCATGGCTCCGGATGGGAAGTCTGCGATTTGTGGACCAGGAGAAATGTATGGGCTTCCTTTGTTCATGCAAATGCCGAGAGAGAGGCGGATTGAGATGTTCGCGAAGGACTTGGGAGGTCGGGCGGTGCTGGACCGCGTGAGCGAGGTCATTGATGAGCCCTGGATGCAGGGTGCTGTTGTTGATGGAGAAGATGTCAGGAGGGAGCCAAATATCATCGGATATGGGCAGGGTCAATGGATCAGAGGCTGAGAAGATGCGCAATATCTTGATGTAACAATACTATCTAGAGCGATGTTTTTGTTCTTTCGGAAGACATTGCTGAAAACACGGTTGCCGATATAGACCTTGGAATGTACAGAGGACCTGACATCTGGGAATGAAATCGTGGCTATGGAAGACCGATTGTGGAAATTCCCAGGACTCTTGGAAGTTGGTGAGGGAAGCAGTGCGAATGTGGGCATCAACTGGTCTGTCCCTCGTCTGTCTCCGGTGGCGCGCTCGGCCCAACGCTCCAAACTCTGAGGCTTGTTTCAGGGACAACAATCCTAGTACGGGAGGTTAGTGCTCTCTTGCCAGAGTTTGATTCTGCATCTTCAGAATCGCTAGAACTGGAAAAACTGTCTGAGCTCTCGCTCTCGCTGCTCTCGTCTTCATCCACAAACTCCCATGAACCGGAGCATGTCGCAATTACGGAGCCTCCCATATGCAAAGCCGTGCTCCCGACAGCTGCCTGATGAGCTTTCCAATTCCAGGATGGCCTTCTGCTTCCTTCTTGGTTGCCAATGCCCTCCCAGACGACGACCCCGCCGTTTTTGGTGCCGGCCCAAACCTCGAAACCCCCGACCCTCTCAGTCCCAGGGAACACGTCGCAGTTCAGCCGTTGGTTTGTCTGGGCATCTCTACCTTTCAAACAAGCCAACAGCTGATGCGTCCCCCGAATGTCGTACACCAACAACCCTGTTGACCTCCTCTCATTGACAACGAGATACCTCCCGCAGGGTGACCACATAACCTGCACAATGCCATTCCCGCCAATCCCCTGCTCCCCAGCCGCAGGCGCCACACTCCACGTAGCCACACACTGCCCCGCATGAGAGAGATCATACAGACCCAAGTTTCGCGTCCACGTGCCTGCCGCGATGAAACCCCATCCTTCGCTCACCCCAGGATGGGCATCTAGCGCTGAGACCGTCCCGCGCATACCGACTCCGCCACCTTTCGCAAGGAATCTGGTTGATGGGATTGTGGGGATGGTGTGGAAGGGCTGGGTGCTAAGAGAGATGTCTGGTCGAGAAACGTCGAAGATGTCAATGCGGTTGATGGTGCCGGCGACGAAATGGGTGCCG
>JAAFKN010000677.1:0-10749 GCA_011800035.1 Thermochaetoides dissita | reverse complement strand
TTGGGCATCCCAAGGTGCATATCCTGAACAATTTCAGGTTATGGGTTGAGCAGGGTTTGCCTACGGAGTCGGGAAATGTGTGGACAGTTGAGTGTGGGACCTATCCTATCCCAGAAATGGACGAAGACCGGATTGCCAGCTTCGAGGAGGTGAAAGAGATTGCCGAAAAGCTCAAGGAGGGTGCCAAAGACATTCAAATACTGGATGCCAGGTCGTACGGCCGGTGGTCTGGTCAGGCTCCAGAGCCAAGGCCAGGCCTTTCCTCCGGCCATATGCCTGGGTCTATCAATATTCCATTTGATGCCGTCCTTGATCCTGAGACCAAAGCATTTCTTCCTCCAGAGCAGATCAGGGAGGTGTTTAAATCCAAGGGCATTGACCCGGAGAAACCTATCATCAGCAGCTGTGGGACTGGCGTGACTGCTTGCGTCCTCGAAACAGCACTTACAGTATCAGAATATGGTTCTCCTGAAAACAGGAAGGTCTACGACGGAAGCTGGACGTGAGTCGCTCTCTATGGAATATGCCCTGGCTTTGTCTCTCTCGTCACTAACATATTGGCAGTGAATGGGCACAAAGAGTCAACCCTTCTGAAGAACTTATCCAAACCGAACAACAATAGCCTAACTCCTGCATTCGGGTTTGATGATGGCGTAGGCCATCATTGGAGCAGCAGCGCTCAATCGGCAATTCCGAATCTTGCCACACTCCGCTTCTCTGATTTTCTGCGCACCATCCGTCTAGAAGGTCATCTTATGACGTTTGAGAATCTACCTCTTCCATATGCACAGCTCTGGAACAGCACAAAGCTTGTGTGCGCGACCATGTGCGTGATTCGACTAGGCTGCTTACCGCGCCATATCTAGATGGGGACGTTAATCCACGGCATCGAGGTGAGGTGTTTTGGCGTTTGGGATTTTGGGGTTCGAGCGTGGGATTGGTTGGTGCCCAAGAAAGCACTAGGCGCTCCGTGTACAATGGCATCAGTTTGTTAATCAAGGCTCGAGTCCTCTCTTGTTCCTGCTCGTTCCTGCCTTGATCCCCGAGTCATATCCCCCCTCCCCCCACACCCTATTGCTGCGAAGGCAGCCTAAATGGGCTCGTTCAACCGTTTTTTCATTCGTGCCCCGGCAATGTGAAGCTTTCGAACGTCTCATTATGCGGATAAAACAACTAACGCTTAGAAGGAATCGGACTGGTTCGGTTGACTTATCGCTCGCTGTTCCTGGTCGCATATTTTCCTTGGCAACTATCGTCTGTGATTCGAGGTGGCACATAGTCGCTAGCTCGACCGAGGCCGTTGCAGCTCTGAAAAGTTGTCTTCGAGCTTGTCTTTTATTGAAACATACTCCATCAACGACCCTAGTTCCTAAATACACCCTTGGCAGGGGTTTGAGGACAAACCGATAGTATAAATGACCTGCGGCTACGTACACTACATGGCCTATACAAAATGAGGGACAAAGTAACACCAAATGTCCGAAGTACAGCTATTTGGGAGCCACCCTGCTATCACCCCGAAGGTTTGGCCGATTTGAGGTTGTTCCCCGATAGCTGAAGAAGCTTGAATTAATCATTCTACGTATTCTTGTTCGCTTACGGGCGACTCTCATTGCTCGCAGCGCCCAACTAGACTCTTAGGTGCGCCAGCCAGGCGGTGCTCCTTCTTGATGACATCGGCGAGCTATAAATGCGTGGTTAGCACGTTTGTCGGAAGCAAAGACTCGAGGCTTTGAACCTACCCTCTCAGCGCCCGCGTACGCTGTGGCCATGGGTGACCCTGAGAGCTGGAAGGGCCAGAAGCTGATATCCGCCACACGCAGGCCCTGAACACCATACACCTTTTGCTCGCTTGACACGACACCGCCCATATCCTTGGGCATCATGGCAGCCGTGCAGCACTGGTGCGCGTTTGACGGGTTGATCAGCTCGCGCATGACAGCATAAATCTCCTCATCGGTGGTCAGGTTGGCGCCGAAGGGGGCTGCCTCACTGGGGCCCAGCACGCGCATCGACGGCGCGTCGAAAATTTCGCGGTTCTTGCGGAACAAAGCCGTGTAAACCAGCGCGTCGATGGGATCGGTGCCCGTCCGGTAGTCGATTTCGGGGGCGTCCAGCGGGTTGGTTGAGCGAATATTGACCGTGCCGCGGCTCAGGGGCTTCAGGTGGTACACCAGCGCCGAGCTGCCTGTGCCCCAGTGCACTGTGCCAACGCCGACGTTGGGGTTCTCGAACTGCTTCAGGAGGGCATTGCGCTGTGCCTGGTAGCCACGGATGACGGCTGGGTCCGTGCCAGGAGGCAGAGAAAGCGAGGCGTTGCGCGCCCTGGCAGCAGCGATAATCTGCCGGTAGCTATTGGGTGCCGCTCGCTGCAGGGACATCACACCAATGTTGGTGCTCAGGGAGTTAACGATAGTGTAAGCGCCCTGCTTCGAGCTGTCATACAATGCCCGCTGTTCGGTGTTGTAAGTAGCGTTCGTGGTGAGGCTGTCAGTGTTGGGGAACACGTTGTTTGTGACTGCACATGGGAAAAGCACATGGTTAGTCGACCGCTTTTGACTCAAAACATATTTGAAAGGGCACCGGGGAAAGGAGAAACGCACAACTATACGGGATTGTCAGCGTGGGCTGGTCCTGCAGGTTCTGCCCGACACCGGGAAGGTCGGAAATGACAGGGATACCGAGCTCGTTAAGGAGCTTCCGGGGGCCAATACCCGAGAGCTGCAGGATCTTTGGAGTTCCCAGGCCACCAGCAGCCAGGATGACCTCCTTGCTTGCATAGACATGGATCGTAGTATTGCCTCCAGAAGTCGGGATGTAGCTCACGCCAATGGCCTGCTTGCCCCTGAACAAGATCTTAGACACCAGGTGAGATGGCAGGATGTGGTAGTTGGCCCGAGAGCTGACGCGGTCGTAGTGATTGCGCCGAGCATGGCTTCTTGTCATAGTCCTGGCATCAATGGCAGATGGGATCCAGAAAACACCCTGCTTTGACCCTGCCATGGGGTCCTTGACGGGAGGAAGACCGACTTCAATTGCGGCATTCCACCAGTTTTCTTCAGGATGAATGGTCAGCATTCAGTTCAGAAGCCAACAATCTCTCCGCGGATTGCCACTCACCGCTCCCCGGGAAGAAATAGTTGGGATAGGAGTAGTTCACGGGACCAAAGCGGCCGCGAATTGAACCATCCCAAGTGATGTTGCCAGCCGCAGCAAGTTCAGGGCTAGGCGGCGTGAAAGTCTCACTCTGCGCTGTATTAGTACGGGGCCAGTCGACGCTGTCTGGAGCCTCCCAGCCATAGCTTTACCTTGATGAAATAGGGGAGCATGGAATTCCAGCTCCAGCCCGGGTTCCCGAGGGCACCCCATGAATCATAATCATCCCTGTCACCCCTGAACAGAAGACGCTGTCAGCATGCCGCTTGGCTGATCGCAGGAAGGCGTATTTTGTTGCCTGCGTAGCATACCTCAAGTACACCATAGCGTTGATAGTGCTGCCGCCACCGACAACCTGCGCCGTGATAACATCGACGGTCCTGTTATTAAGCCCTGCCTGAGGTGTACTAACAAGACCGGGCCAAAAGTAGAGCCAAGGAGAGAAGGCTCCCGGAATGAGGATGCCATCTTCACCCCGATCCAGAGGACCTGCCTCGATCACAAGGACGGTCACTACAGCAAAACAAAGAAAAATCCACATTAGTAACCAGCCAGCCTCGTACATACACAGTTCTCCTGGGGAGTCGTTTGTACCTCGCGGATCTTCGGTTAGACGGTCGGCGAGGGTGAGCCCTGAGATGCCGCCGCCGGCAATGATGAATGTATAGTCGGAGAGAACGTTCCTTGGGTGGACAACTGTGGCATGTCTTGGGACTTTGGCAGAGCCGATATCAATTGGACTCGCTGTCGACAGAGAGAGAAGGGGCAAGACCGCCCCCAGAAGCTGGAAACTTGATGTCCTCATCTTTGTCTCCGTCACTGGACAGTCACCGAAGATTCCGAGGATAAAGATGCCATTCTTCGGTGAGGGAAAACACCCTCTTCATATCTGTGTTCGGAAACCCCGTCGCTGTAGAGTTCAATGTGCCCTTAATCTTGAACCCGCAGACAAGCGGACACATGATCCTGGTTGGCATTGCTCACCACGCCGACGCTAGCAGGGAAGCAAAGACTCTAGAAGATACACACACTTAATAAGCGCACTGGACCTCCCGCATCCCGCATCAAGGTGGCCTTATTGCAGCGTTGCATCTAAGCCCCTGGCCGGCCGACTGGCCTGCAGATCGATGGGTAACAACGGAAGCTACCGGACCAGTCGGCAGCCTCAGAACCTGACGCCGCGCAACGCCGGCAGCATAGCTCGGATCTGGAGACCGGAACTGGCCCCAGCGGCCCACAAAACGCGCGTGGCATCGTTCCGTGTGGATCTCTGATCTTCGCTGAAAGGAAAAGAGCCGAGTGGTTATCAGGGAAACTCAACGTGGCGGAGGGAAACGACTCAGGGACACCGCCGGGGCTCTCGAGCCCGCCATGTAATCTCTGAGTCGCTGTGGGCTTGTAAATTTGTTGAAGCTCCCTGACTTCTGGAGATCTTCCTGGGCCCAGGAACCTTCTATAGTTGCAGTTGAGCCTGAATCCCGGGTTGATGAGATGGTATGATGCTTCCTTGTCCATGGAATCATTTTTTTCTGGTATCTAGATGCAGCCCCACATTCTCCTGGCTCTGCCAAACGCTTCAGCCTGTCGCTTGCCAAGAAGGATCTCGAGCTAGGGAACCGAGCGAGGCCCGAGCGCGGAGGTATCGGATGACTCGTGCTGCAGGGTACTTTCATTGAAGGGAAGAGGGGGGGGGGGGAAAGAGGTCTCTGTTGCCGGGTAATCGGAATAGTTGGCAAGCAAAAAAGGCTATGAGGTCAACAATCGGCCGAGTTGCCATTCTCCGTGGACAAAAGCGGGATCACTCCAAGACTGCGCCGAATGCTTGACGCCCGGCTCCGTGATTAAGAGCGAAGAACCAGATTATGTCGGCCGGCTTTATCTCTGGTATGTTCGATTCGGGGCCCCAATATCCGAAAGAAATTCTAAGCTTGTCAATACCAACCATTACATCCATTTGTTTCCAACACCCACATGGCCTGATGGCAAGACAAAGCCAAAACTCTTATGTACAGAACACCCCGGTCCCAAGAAAATCACCCCCGTATGCAGTAATCTACCGCCGAGATCAACATGCTGCGTGTTGCCAGCAACCCATAAAGATAACAGGGAAGCCAGTCACGAGAGACTGGAACAGCAAAAACCCTCCATCCCCTATTGTGTAACCTTTTCGATCAGACTCAGCTCTATCAACTGTGCAACGGGAAACGGAGGCAAAAATTTCCAAATAGTGACATGAATATGATGAGCTTTGTTTCAGCCGCTAGTGAGAATGGGTCTGGGAACAGAATGCCCTGGGCTTGACTGTGCTGAGGTCCAGAGGCTATTCACCCTCCTAGGATGAGCATGTGTCAACTTTTGTCCCAGTCTCAATAGCTGTCTTTCCTTGCTAGGTAAGAGCATATCACTCTCAGAAAAGGGCCCGGATGATTGAGCAAAGGGCCAAGGCGATGGCAATCTCAGTGAATCCTCCAGGATTCAGCGCTGATGAACCACTACGGGTTACTGAACTGGCTGCATCGGCATTGTTCCAGTTATCGTTTTGATTATCGTTGTTGATGCTATCGTTGTTGTCAATGCTGTTGTTATCGGTGTTGTCAATGTTAATGTTGTTGTTGTGATTCTCGTTCGAAACATAAATGACCAGTCCACCATTGGTAGTAACAGGTATGGCACCTGGGAAACTAGTTGTGGCAGTTACGGGAGCGGGGCATCTGATACAAGAACGCTTCCAGCAGACCTGACAGTCATACCATTAATCATCAATCTGTTCAGCATGGTATCATCTTTTTCCGGCACATTCTATCCTTGGTCAAAAGATCAAAAGCAGACTTGGGATATACGAAGCCTTATCTTAATTTGCAAGCCATGATCTGTGATGTCGTGTTATTGTTGGCAAGGCTCTAGGCTATATCATGCCATGTCAAGATTTCTAGCTGACAATTGCACACACCAATTGGTTTACCTATTTCGGACATTGAGGCAAGGCTGTAGTGTTTATGGGCTGTTCATCCCACGTGGCCGGCGAAATGCGTTTTCACAGCTCCTCCTTCTCCGTCAAGAATTCTTCAAGTCCACTTATAAGCGCAGAAAAGTGCTCAAAACGAGGTGCATCTTCACCGAGAGCCCAGGCAAACACTCCCCCCAGGTCTCTCCTCTTCAGAATTGCAGAAAACTTGCGCTTGATGGCGTCCACTGTGTCAAATGTCCACCATATATCTTCAGAAGGATCCCAGTAGTAATATCCACCGCCCTCCTCATCGTATGTGCCCTGACTGAGCGCACGAGAGAAAGAGTTGACGAGATTTGCAGGCACCGGATCATGCCAAGCAAAGGCGCCGCCGCGGCCAAGATCAGCACCAGTCCGGGGATCCTCGAGCTGCGGCGTTGGGCAGCCGATCGGCGAGTCCTTAGCACAGGCTTCATGCTTTGTCTTAAACCACCTGACATAGAATGCAAAGCCGAGGTTCAATCTTTCTGGAGCTGCACCAGCAGCTATGTAGGCATCGACAGCTTCGAGGCTCAACTTGACCCCAGTATGGTGCTTAGTGACGTTGTCACGGCGATTCATCAAGTCGTATGTCATAACGTTGAGAAAATCGACGTAACGCATAATGCGGGGAACCGTTTGATGTGTAAAGGCAAGCATGTCGCGCTTCAGGCCGGGCACAGCGGCTGAGATTACCTTGTGCGGTCCAAGAGCACGGCGGACTTCAGCCAGGAGGAGCGGGTATGCCTCGATCTCCCAAGCCTTCTGATCGTTTGGAACTTGCTTATAATCTTCACCGTTGCCACTGTGCGTGTTATTAGGATACGAGTTGAAGGGGACAGCAGCACAATTTTCAGCTTACCCCGGATACTCCCAGTCAATGTCAACACCGTCCGCGCCGGTGGCCGCAACCATCTTGGCCACATTCTCGGCAAAGGTCTTGCGAGTTGCATCAGTCAGTGCAGCGGCAGAGAAACCAACTGTGTCTCCCCAGCCACCAATGGCAACCATGATCTTCGTCCCGCTGGGGAACTTTGATCGAACCTCGTCCACGGTGGTAAATAGTGGCCATTCTTTACGCCCGGGATCGTTGAAAACGCCGGGGCTCATGAAGGCCACAGCTACATGGGTGAGAGGGGTGAGCTCCTCCAGAGAAGGAGCAAGGGGATGCTGGCTGGAACAACAGATGTCAGTCAGCCCATGAGCAGCCGCGTATCATGCTGGCCTTGGAGAGAGCAGTGTAGTCAGATTCAAGTTAAGTAGAAGGGCTGTGAGAAGTTGAGCGATTACCCAGTGTAATACATGATGCATCGAAACTCTGGCTTGGGGGCGTTGCAAGCCATTGAGAAGGAAGACAAGAATGAAACGACAAAAGACCAGAAGAGTATCCTCTTAGTCATGATGACTTCTTATTTGGGTGTATGCAGTCCGCTGCGTAGGTTTCGTAGGCTTCCTTGTCTGATGCCTCACTTGCACAGAGGAGCGGCAGATGATGGTCAGGCTGGAATCGGAAACTTTGGGGATGGGAACTTGGAAGGCCAAGCCCAAATACGTTTCTGGGCTCTGCGTTCAAATACCTGTATCAGGCTACATATTGGGAAGCTGTAACCATGGAGGGCCGTCGCCAACTGCAAACCGGGCTTGTTACACAGCCCGGGCCAAGTTTATGTGCTTTGGAAGTTGTGGGATAAAAGTGAATGAAAGGTAAGAAGTAAGGGTGCTGTTCATCAAGGTGCCGAGCCGCCGACTGCCGTGATGCAAGAGCCCCAGTTGCCAAGAGTTGGGAATTTGGGGATCTGCAGAAAGACCGCTAAGCCCAACGGTTTCTGGAAACCGTTCAGTGAAAAACCAGAAGGGACTAGCCAAATTAGGATTGGCTACTGGTGGGTCGAGGAAAATTTCCGCCATTGGTTGGTCAATTTGTCTAAACTCTTGCGAAGCTGCATGCAACTCTTTTTCACAACCTCGAGTTTTCAATATCATCGGCGACAAGCTCGAGCTTCCGTTGTTGTTCAATTGGGGTGTTGATACATTATGAGTTGATCCACTTCGATTCTTTCACATCACATACAGCCTTAAGAATTATCTAGCATCGCCACGATGTTTGAGAACCTCTGCACCTTGCCTCTCTCGGCCGACCTGTTCACACAGGTCATGCACCCCTCCAAGCCGTTGCTTACGGTCGGCTTGTCGAGTGGTCGCGTCGAAACCTTTCGCCTACCGAGCGATGACGACGATGATGGCATGAGCAAGTCAAACAGCGGCATGGGCTTGATCAAAAGCGTCTGGAGTACCCACCGCCACAAGGGCAGTTGTCGCTATCTTGCCTACAGCCACGACGGAGAGTGTAAGCGGTCCATCTGCGATGAAGAGACTATGAGGGATCATTGGCTGACATAAATCCACTTCTAGCCCTCTACTCTGCCGGTACAGACTCTGTGATCAAGCATTTCTCTCCTGAGACTGGTCTGGTCATCTCCAAGATCGGCCTTCCCCCCAGGAACAGTTCCACGAGCGCTACCGACTGTCCCGCTATTTTGCATGTCCTCTCGCCACAGACACTACTCCTCGGCACAGACTCGGGTTGCCTTTACATTTTCGATCTCCGCGAGAACGGCTACCTGAACCCTAAGCCCGTGCGCAAACATGTCCCGCACGCCGACTACATCTCCAGCATTAGCCCGCTTCCTCCTTCGGCAGAGAGCACGTCAGGTTTCCCCAAGCAATGGGTCTCAACCGGCGGCACAACGCTCGCCGTAACAGATCTTCGGGCCGGAATTGTTGCTACATCGGAGGACCAGGAGGATGAATTGCTTTGCTCCACCATCATCCCAACCGGCTTGGGCCCGAAGCGCATGCGAGACAACGCCGTCGTCGCCGTTGGCACTGGTGGTGGTGTCCTGACCCTTTGGGACCGTGGGTCGTGGGATGATCAGCAAGAGCGCATTTATGTGGCGGGTGGTAGGAGCAAAAAGGATGCCGATAGCTTGGATTGTATTGTGCGCGTCCCAGACGAGCTTGGCTGGGGTAAGAAAGTTGTGGTTGGCGTGGGTGACGGCAGTTTGGCTATCGTTGACTTGAAGCAACGTGAAGTCCACGCTGTGCTCAAGCACGATGAGATCGAAGGCGTGACTGCAGTGTCGTTTGACTACCAACATCGTTTGATCAGCGGTGGTGGCAGAACCGTCAAGGTCTGGGCCGAGTCAGGGATCGAAGGGGATGAAGAAGAAGATGAAAACATTGTGCCGGGCATCAACGGCGTCAAGAGGTCTGCTGGCAGCGACGACGACGATTCCGACATGGATGATAGCGACAGCGACGACGACCGCCCGAAGAGGAAGAGTAAGAAGAAGAGGAGGAAAGGCAAGAGCGTCCAGCAAAGGACTGTGGCGTTCCCTGGATTGGACTAAAGAGCGTTACTACCCAGCGGAGCTTACACCTCCAGGCATACGCTGCCACTTCCAGCAGGTTTGAACACTTCAAAGCGAGTGTTCGGACCGGCGCAAACCCAACCGTCACGTTTCTGGGACGGCGCCCAACCCTTGATTGCCATTTACCCTTTGGAGCCCCATTAATGGACCGTTCGGTATGTTAGCCCTGAGATGCTTGCCTCAGGAAACAATATGCCCGAGATTGTTGTGTATCCAAGTTGTCTCTTGAGCAGAGCACATCGTCAGCTTCCAGGAACAGCGACGCCAAGTATCAGACTTGCCATGCTAGTAGCCTGACTGTTTCCCAAAAGGTCTCTCATTGCCTATGACGGCATACATACTCAGCAGCGCTGCAGCACAAAGTGTCTCAAAAGAAGCCTAAGAGTGGCAGCGTAGTGAAGGCGAAGGCCTCTTTATGCGTGCGTAAGTTTCCGGTCTTCGGCTGATCTATTACCAACGTAACTCCTTGGGAGTGTTCATCCCGCTCAGTTTCTACGATCATCCTGGGGCTATCTCAAGGCTGTCTGATGAGATACGGAGGGTCCAGTGCCTGGGGCACAGTTTCTTTTTTCTTCACATAACTTTGTGGTACGGGTTTGCTTATAGGTTCATCACGTCTGTAGTGTGTTGTATTACCATTATCGCTTGATGGCCGTGAAAATCGAACATATTTTTATCTAGTTTCTTCAACCTCAAAGTTCAAGCTCCAGGTCGCGTGTAGTTCAATGCTTTTACCCGTTTCCAGACCTCCCGGACCGTTCTCTCCTGACCCTCTCTTCCTGTCTCCGTTGTGGAAGGCCCTGCTGGTCTTGGATGTGTTAGAATGATCTTGATAACAACTGATGGCTCGCTGCTCACCGAATCGCCAGGTATAACCTGCCACCTAGCTTAACATCCTCTATTTTCGCTGTCAATGGGTCTTCTGGAGGATTCGCCGTTGTTATCAGGCCTCCGGCTTCCTGAAGGATGGCAATACCGGCAGCCACATCCCTTCCAGCGCTATCATTAGTCCTGAACACAGATTATCACAAACATACGGGCCGACTCACCACTCCCAACAACCCCCTTCCCACCAGATGTCAAAAACTCCCATGGCCGTATACGCAAGGTCCATCGCCGCACTGCTCTCCAAATACACCTCTTAGCAACCGTTCGACTCGGAGAGTACTTTTAAAG
>JAAFKN010000676.1:0-10774 GCA_011800035.1 Thermochaetoides dissita | reverse complement strand
TACTGCCCCTGCGGAGGGGGACTGGAAACAGTGGAGCACCTCGTGGTATGGTGCCAAAACCCCCCGGAACCCAAAGCCTGGGCAAGCTGGACCATCCGGACCCGGCCGGACCTCCACTACGTACTACGTAGTGGAGGTGCCCGAGCCAGACGGCTTGCAAGGACGGTGGTTGACTGGCTCCTACAGTCAGGGAGGCTCCTAGAGTACAGGCTGGCTGTAAGGCTTGAACTGGGCTCTGGGGACGAACTGGGCTAGCCGGGCCTACAGCCTGGTCAACAGCCTGGCTGTAAGCCCGACTGGCCGGCCACTCGTTCCTTTCCTCTGTAACGGTTGCGGACTCTGATGTGTTAGATTCTATAGGTTGGGATACAGGGCTTTTCATCCGGCAATCTGCGACAGTACAATTTTCTTGCACACAGCGGTAGAAGGGCCGGCAAGCCCTGACCAAGGGCATAACGGAGTAGGAAATATATATAATATATTTAGAGCTGCCTACACCACAACAGCCCCAGCGGCATTAACGTTCAGAGCTTCGTGCGAGTTTCATTACAATACACGCCGTGTAATTTTCGTATCCAGTGTTTCTTGGCGCGGGGCGTTATGAGGGTGGGTCTCAGCACAGCCCTTGTTCTTTGTGTGTGGGAGTGGCTGATCAGCCCTACGTTTCGCCTGGCCTGTGCTTTGACAGGGGGGTGTGGGGATACAGCGAATAATCGCTGGGCTCTCCCGCTGCTGCCGCAATCTCGCTTCCTTCGAGAGCTGTGGCCGCAAGATGTGGAGAAAACAACCTATGACTGCCTGGAAATGCAGAGATGTTAAAATCCCAGTCACCAAAATGTGGAGACCTAGGCACTGGGCCATACCATTGTTCTTCCCAGTGGTTTCCCACGGCACAAAGGCTTACTCATCCGCCCATTGTCCGTTGCTTAGATGATACAGCGACCAACAATGATACAGCTCCGGGCAGGCTTACTCGACCACACAGAAAGGCCCCCGATGACAAAGCTCCTTTGGGGTTGACGGCGACAAAGAGAGTGTTCTCCACAACAGACTTGAACTCGGGAGCTCGAGGTTGACTCGAAAAGCAACCAGGAATGGCACCAGGAGACCCCACTGAGGACTCCAGGCACGGTGGAGCAGAAAAGTGCCGTCTTCGAAACATGGAATTAGCCCAACATTAACGTCCTCATTATGAAAAGCGACATTGTAAAGAGAGTTTCCAGCCTTGAAATTGCCCAACAAAGTGCTTACAAACCTGCTTTCTCCCCCAACCGCGAAAAGCGCTGCGAAATGTTCGTTCATTAAGATGCGCGGCATTCCCATGGCACCGTGCCACCTTGAGGAAGTATAGGTCCAGGGTTAGGGTTTGGCCCACACTCGCGGCCGACAAAGCGGGCACATCCAGGCAGCAGTTTTCTGGATCTGCAAGCCAGCGACGACCTGAATTCTCCTTGCCTTTGGCCTCCGTAAACAACACATCTCGGCACATCGCTTATTCTCCCGATTTTCTGCACTTCAAGGCATATCGATAACTCAAGAGGCTGCTGTGAGGCCTCTCAGAAGGTTCAAGCCACGCGGCAGTTCGCAGTGTGCGGCCGCGCTTCCACACCTTGTTACATTCGTGCCGCGAGCGTGCCTCTCTTTGCATGCCAACAGCCGTATCACCGCTCAGTGCTCTGGACGGCCGCCTTGGCGCAGTTCAGAACACATGGGAAGCGAAAAGCACAGTAGTAGTATGGTTATTGCTTCTTGGAGAGCTCACCATCCTGATGACGCGGTCGTGTGAGCAGTGATGGTGACCCCTGGGGGCCGGTGGGACACCGTGGACACCCACAAGGCAGAGATGTCACGGTTTCCACTGGCACAACTTTTTTTTTTTTCTTTCACCGAGCTGTGCCATCTTTGCTGGCCTACCTGGCTGGATTACACGCGAGCCCTTCTGTTGTCGTGGCAGATGGTAGACACGCCTTTCTGTGTGTCTTCCAAAGGGTACAACGCAGGAACACAGCCAAATGGCATGGAAGACATCATTCTGCAGCAGTTCTGCGTGCTACCCAGAGGCTCTGTGTATCCATCTGTAGTGTCCTCCTTGCAGCCGCTGGTCTCTCGCTTCAGGACACTGCCGACACACCCCCGGGCTGACCAACAACTGTTCACGAACTGCTGCATGGGTCACAAATGGGTCACGCTGAGTGGTCGCCTTGTGCTCCGCCACCAGCTGCAACACGTTGTTGCTTGCAGCATCTCCCCACACCTGATGCAACACCTTGCAGCACCCCAAGCTCGGTTGCTGCTGTGAACGAGAAACCACTTTTGTGGCTTGCAGGGGTTCCCAGGCTGCAAGCGCCGTAGACTCATACCAGTGGCTCCCTCCACGGGACCAGAGAGGACACTCTGCTTATAAAATGTCCTGAGAATTCACCTTTCACCAAGGTCTGCTTCTAGTGTTCCGATCTTCACGCAGCATCTCGACCTCTTCACCAAGCCAGTGCTGTTCCTGTTCACTCAGTACCAAAGTGCCCCTGAGTCCTGTGCCTGAACAACATCGCCGTCAACAGCTTGCCTATCAACAACTACTCACCAACCACACCAACAACTCACATCGACTGCAACCTCCCATCACCACCCAAAATGCCGTGGTCGGACATTGACTTGTACTCCTCAGACTACTCAAGTGGTCTGACGGATGAGTACAAGTCTCTCAAAACTTGCCAGGTGGACGGCTGCGACAGGAACCGAGCCTACACGAAAGACCCGGACACCGAGGAGAGGCTCTACTCCAAGTTCTGCAAGAAGCGTATGTCGAAATCCCTCAAACACACAACAGCTGGCTTAAGCTAATCTCCTCATCCAGACACCTGCCGCAAGCTCTTTTCCATGAAGCTCGGCTTCCACTGCCAAAACCCCAAGAAAAAGGATCACAACTTTTGTGATCAGCGTACGTCTCCCAACACAACCCCATCTGCGATCTTGCAAACATACTAACAGTCTTCAGACCGGAAGTGTGGCGTCAAAGACTGTCCCGAACGCGGCGAGTGGTTCACCAAGAAAGACCCTGAATGGAAGCAATGGTACTGCCATAACCACGCCTGCAAGGTCCCTGGCTGCCAATCCCAAGCAACAACCTCCCGCCAATACTGCACCTCCCACAAGAACCACCCAACCTGCACCGAATCAGGCTGCACACGCCCCTGCGCAACCAACCCCGATGGCAAGCCCTTTCTCTACTGCAATGTTCACTACAGCGTGGTGAACTGCATTGTCCCAGGCTGCCCTGGGCGTCGCGCGGTCCAAGACAAGAGCCTGTATTGCAGGCAGCATCGGTGCAAGATGTCGGAGTGCATCAACCCGCGCGACGATGACAAGAATGACTTCTGCTGCAGACACCAGTGTCTTGTTGATGGGTGCCCGGGGCGGTTGAAGGGGACGACAGGGGCCCGCTACTGCGAGACGCACTCGTGCAATATGTCTGCGTGTATCGAGCCTAATATTGGGGTGTTGTCGAAGTTTCTTGCTCCGGAGTTTGCGGGGTATGATCGGCGGATGTGTGCCGAGCATGCTAAGAATGCTTACGAAATTCGCAATGAGAGCCGCGGACATCATCGGTCCGCTTCCGACTCGCTCCTGAACCCTCCAGATGTTGTTATTGATCTGGATGGCCTCCGCGCACGCTTCGACCGCCACAAGGACACCCTCAACGATGCTGTCTCTGGCACCAGCGCCAGCTCTACGGAACCTGCTCCATCTTACAAAACCCGCCATCGCGCAAAGCGCTACTCAGATAACTACGAAGAGCGCCTGCGCATGGAGAGGGAGCGGTTGAAGCGGGAGGGGGAAGAGGAGCGGCGGAGAGAGACGATTCGGCGCTTGGAGGAGAGGGTGGCGAGGAGGCAGGCGGAGATAGAGCGGTTGGCGAGGGAGGAGCGGGAGAGGAGGGCCCGGAGAAGGGCCACGTTGGGGATAGAGATTGAGGATTTGTTGGAGGAGTTGGACTTGGATGAGTCATATCGCAGGTATTAAGGGCTGGAACGGGTATACGGAACGGTTTGGGACTGTACGGTTTTGGATACGGCATCATTTGGGCATGGTATGGGTTGGGCTTTTCGGTAGATCGTTAGCATCGCTTTGGTTTCGACTGCATTGCATGGATGGGCTAACATGGATTGGATAGCGATGCATTCACTTGGCGTTGGGAATAAGGTATCGGGTAGATGGGAGTTAGGATACCACTCGACTCGGTCTTCACTTCGGGTACATACTTAATCGCATAGACTGTCTAGATAGGACAGGCGTCTGGCGCAATGGACTCTTTAATTAAACTTGCCTCTCCAAAATTTGCGACTGACATGCCCCCCAGGCTTACTTCGCCAACCCCCTCCTCTTCAATGTATACTTGTACGAATAATGTCCCTTAATATCGCTCGCCATGATCCTCATAGCCACCACATCATTGCTATTGATCCCACCCTCCACAATCCCCGCCTGTACCGCTAGATCGGCATACTTCTTCGCTTTCTTGTCCTCGCCCAAATAGTTGAAGTTCAACGCCGCCAGCTCATACGCCTCCGCAAACTTGGCGTGCAACCGGTCCTGCTCGACAAGCTTCACGAATTTTTCGATCATCTCTATGTTGACCTTCGTGCTATCGTAGTTCCGCAGCTCCGAGCGGATCGCCAAGATCTCTTTCAGCCGCTTCTCCTGCTCCTTCGCTGCCTCTCCACCAGGACCTCCCGGGGGGCTGCAGGCCTTGCAGGGACACCCGTCATGATGCGTGTGCTTCTCTGCTGGCAACCCTTCGTTCTGGGCCTTTCCACGGTAGTGTGCTACCCATTGAGATCGCTCTTCGGTCGGTTTCAGGGGGTCGATGTAGGCGATTGTTAGTTCCTCACCGGGAACGGTCTTCCGTGCGACGGTGAGCTTCAGCTCGAAGTGCTCGTCGATGTACCACGCCAGGTTGGGCCGGCAATCGTGTTGAAAGACACCAATCTCGGGGTACGCAGCTGCATGCCGGGAGTGTGGGGCGTCGGGGGTGCGCCAGACGTAGGGAAGGACGACCTCGAAGGGATGAGCGAAGAGTAAGGTTTCGAGGCTGCGCGGAGAAGTATACTCCGGCGTCGGCTGGCGCCATTTATTGACTTTGGTGAGGGTTTCTGGAGGTAAGTAGGAGACGGCTGTGTCGAGCATTTTGGCGCGCTCCTTTTTGTTGGGTACCTGGTCGAAGAAGTCGCGATGGACGAGCAGGACGGGGGAGAAGCTCATCAATGGGCGATTTCTCCTAAGCGTCTTGTTCGTAACGACTCCTAGGCCTTTCTGCAGGACTGGAGTCTCGACGAATGGCACCGGGTCATCATAGAACTTGTTGTCAGCCTTGCTAAGATGGTCTTCCATTTTCTCGAGCTTTTCGAATTCGTCTTGGTGTGTGATGACGACCATGCCGCGGCCTTTGGCTACGCGCCGGTTGGTGTAGATACAGAACTGGCCCTTTTGCGAGGGGCCGGCGCAGATCTTGGAGGCCCACCAACCTTGGAGCGGTGGTGTTTGCGGGGTGATGGGACTACTAAAGTTGCTGGCATATATGGGCTCTTGGTCAATGGCTTCGGTGACAAGGCCTTCAGAGCTGCCTCCTGCGTCGGCGGCAGAAGTTAGAGGGGTAAGGAGCCCCAGGAGGAGCATCTGCAGGAGAAAGCGGGCCATTTTGATGGCTGTGAGTGCGAATTGAGCGCCGAGCTACGCTGCCAATAGATGCTTGTTGTTGTTTGTACCCAGTGTGTTGAGTTTGTGATGTCACTACGCCAGTAACCTATTGGAGCTATGGGATCATGTCAGTGAGCAACCTTCTCAGAAGTACGAAGGCATTTTGCAGAGGTTAAGATCCCCCGCCGAGCATGAAGCAACGTGGCCACGACGTGGGAGAGCCAATTCCCCTATAGTGTTGAATGCTAAACAGGATTCCTCTTGATTCAACATTGAGCAGCGGCGTGGGGATGATTGGCGCCATGCAACTGCCTAAATTCCCCAGATGTGCCGGCACCACGCCACTTTAACCGAGAGCGGTCTTCTCATACAGGTAGCTTCGGAGGTTAAGTAGCGTTGCATCGAACGGGTAAGTGTTTATGACTGTGCCAAAATGACCTTTAATGGTTGCTTTGAAACGATTCTGGGCCCAGTCAGAGAGTTGAAACGGCGACTGTCACATGAACTCACTGGGCCAAGATGATGCCTCGATGTGATCCTTCGTTGCCGGCCGAACATCAAAAACCGACACATGTCATTAAGTCCCACCAAGTCTATTTATCTTGTCTAGCTGCTGGCAACAATCTTCTCGAGCTCCTCCGGATCTTTGACCGTGCAGCTCAAGTTCTCCGAGCCGTCCTTAGTGATGAGAATGTTGTCCTCAATCCTGCAAAGAGTCAGCCACATCTCACAAACATGCAAACTGACCCAGACTACTCACCTGACACCACCAACGGCCCAATATCTTTCCAACACTTCCGTATCAATAAACTTCGCATGCTTCTCATCCCTCAGATACGGCTCGATGATGAACCTGCAGAAGTAGATCCCGGGCTCGACCGTAATCACTGCACCCGCCGGCAGCTTTCCCCTCACCCTCAAATACCTAAAGAACGGATCCGGATCGCTGTAGTTCGGGTTGCCGCCAGTGTCATGGGTATCCAAACCCAGATAGTGTCCTAGCCCATGCGGGTAGAAAGCGACGCTCGTCCTAGCCGCCAAAATCTCATCCTTATCCCCCTTTAAAATCCCCAGCTCCAACAATCCCTCAATCGCAACCTTGTGCGCAAGCACATGCACATCATCCCACACAACACCCTCCTTCAGTGCCGCAATGCACTCCGTCTGCATCCGCAACACAATATCGTAAATCGCCCTCGCCTCAGGAGTGAACTTCCCGTTGATCGGGAATGCCCGAGTAATATCCGACGCATAGCACTCCCATTCACACCCGGCGTCCACAAGGAGCAACTGCTTTCCCTCAAGGGGCTCATCGTTCTTCACGTAGTGCAGGGTAGCAGCCGCGGTGCCAGCTGCAAAGATCCCATCATATGCTTGCTTCTTCGCCCCAGCCTTGATGCACTCCTTCAGGAACAGCGCCTCCAGCTCACGCTCGTTGGTAGCTCGCTTGACCTGCTTCATAACAGTGTGGTGCGCGGTAGCTGTGATGGCGTTCGCTTTGGCGATGAGGGCGAGCTCATATTCGTCTTTAATGACCCTCGTGTAGCCGATCGCTTCCTTGAGGAGATCAAAGTTGGTATTAGGGAAGTTCAAGAACGAGATCTTCTCCGACACCTGCCCCGCGATGGCAAACACTGTTGCGTTGGACGAAACAGAAACCTTCTCGCTTCCAATATGTGCCAGTGTCGCGTTCAGCTCGTTCGAGTACTTCACCTCATCGACGTCATACTTCTCCTTCGCCTCCTCTACGCTTATCGGCAGACCGGACCAGATCACATCGTCGGGATCGATTGGCGGGATGAAGAGTGTCGTCTTCTCCGCCTCAATATCGTGAATGACATATGAGTCGGGCAGACTGCACCCTGTGAGATAGAAAAACGGCCTCCGTTGGCGGAACGGCTCGGGCATGTCACTGTCCTCAAGCAGCTTGGTGTGCCGGCTCTCGAGATACAGGATGCCATTTGCGTGGGGGATCTTGGAGCGAATGTACTGCACGACGCGCTGGGCGTGCAGCTTGGCGGGGTATTTCCCGCGGAGAATGGTTTCGTAGTCAATGGCCATTGTGCGGGGCGTTGATGAGAAACTTCGGAGGAGGGGTTGACGAGAAAGGAGTGTGCGAGCTGGCTGGTGGCAGGATACTGCTCTTTTTAAGAGCAGGGAGATGGTTTGCATGAGGAGGGATGGAATGGAGGGCTGAGACTGTGTAGAAGATCTGGGAGGGGTCAAGCAAGTCTCAGCTCCCAGTCCAATGAGATGCGGTGCCTGGTTGGGGAGCTCCTGCTGTGTTCGCGGCGCGGGGCCTCGGTGTTCGGACTTGGTAGTGCCAAAACTTTAGGGTCTTGGCGCTTGGCAAATTGGGAAGGTGGGGGAGGGGCTCGGCTTCCAACGGTTTTTTTGCCGGATGATCACCGAGTGGTCGCCTCACCTCGTCACAGCTGACAACCTGATCGATCGACAGACAATGTAACGGAGGCTCACCTCAAAGTTTCCTTTTGAGGTAGATTTGCCTTTTGTGAGGAGAGGTTATTGGAAATAAAGGGGCCGATTACCTCAGATACGACTGACTTGGCCATTTCACCAAGCGCAGACCAAATTGCATTTGAGCTTCCTCTCACTTCATGTCACTTTTTTGCTTGGACTGCTTGGATTTTGCATGCTTGAAGAGTAACAAAAAGAAATGTTTATGATTCAACAAACTACTGCAAGCAGCATAACATGGCAAATCATTAGCAAACAACCCTTAGCTCCCCTCCGTCAAACCCATCTGCTCATCTGTCGGCTCCTTATACGTCCCTCTGGGCTTCGCATGCCGGGTCCTCTCCTTCATGATATTCGACGTGTCAATTGCCTCACGCTCGTCCTTTTCTGCATGACAATCTCACATCAGCACCATCATAATGTCACTGTGCAGTAGTTTAGAGACAGCTTACCAAGCTGCTTATCCGAGTCCGCCTCACCCGGGCGCATGGGGTCTTCGACCGGCGCATCATCATCAATGACGGGCACTGACTCTGTCCCTGCCTTGCCTTTTGTCTTGTAGGAGGGGTCGTTGATCTGACCGGTTGGAGCTTCGCGCGGGAGGTCCGCGCCGGGCTTGTCGTCTGTGTACGCGTGGGCTACTTTGGACATGTTGACGATAGGAACTTTGGAGCTTCTTAGTCGTTGGTATGATGAGGCCTAGTTGTCAAGGTGCGATTTGAATGTCTACAGCTAGGTGAGTGGGCGCTGAGCCAGGACGATGGAGTTCCCATATACGATGGGATTTTGTCTTCGTTGATGTCATTGGGCCACTATGACATATACCGTGTTCTGGAAGCCGCAGTTGGAAACATTCGACGTTGGGATTGTCTGGTCGTGTTGTCATGGTCTCCACGGTGACGTTATTGACATCAGGGTGCGCTTAGCGAGCTCATTAAGGGGTGACTCAGGTTCCTCAACATGTTGGCACGTTTTCACCTCATGTGTCCGGTTTACACAATTGGGGAAGAATTTGTGATTCCAGAAGCCAGTAAACTCGCCATCATACTGTATCAGGTATCATCATCTTCTGGGAACTTATCAGAGCCATGTATCATCTGCAAATTGCTTTGAACATCGCCAAACCAACAGTCTTCATTTTTCCACAATGGCTACATAGAATCCAACTTCTTCTTAGCTTCCCTCTTCGCACCCTCCGACACACCGGGGTTACTAATGGCGGCCTTGAGCCCGCGCGCGACGTTGCCTGGATCTTTCTCCTTCTTGTCAGCGCCGTGGCTGGCTGTCGACTCGTCGTACGGCTCGTCGTACGACTCGAGCACCTTGCGCGCTTTGGACTTGGCTTCGTCCGACGTTTCTGAACATCATGAACGTGTTAATACCACCTATCAACTGGCGATGAGAGTAGCTGGTCAGCCTAGAAGGCTAGACGCACGTGGGTTGGAGATAGTCGCCTTGTGGCCGCGGAGCACGTTCTCGGGATCCTTGGCGTAGTCCTCAGAGGCTGGGACTTCTTGGGGGATGTCGCCTTCGTCCATTGTGATGAAGTTCGTAGATTGGCTGGTTTGTGCAGTCTTGATCTGTTGGGATCGGGACGATGCCGAGTTCTACCAGGCAAGCGTGTGATGTGGTCCTTATGACGAGAACTGCCCTTGACCTACTAATAGCCAGTCCTTGACGCATGACGGCAGGGACCGCCCGATCTAACCAACTGTAGGGTCATGACGCAGTGTGAGATCACGACTGGGCCTTAGTCATCTCGACGTCAGACACAGGGTCGACTTGTTGATGTCCGAGGCAGCTTCCAGAAACGCCAGCCCGGGTGGGCCGACCAGCAGGCACAGTCTCGGAATGGAAGTCCGGCAGTGTGGTTGCATGGCCCGACATGCCCAGAAAATATCCAAGAACTTTACCATCAGGGCTTACCTTCCCCATTACCCTCTCGAGCCCCCTCAACCTCCTGCTCAATCAACTCATCCTGAATATTCCAAACCTCCACACCCCGTCTCAACATCTCCCAATGTTCTCTCAATACGGACTCCCTCACAACCAACTCAAACCCCGTCAAGAAACAAAAACTGATCTCCAGCCTCGCCATCTCCCTCTCACTGACACCACCAACTTTTGCAAATCGCGAGTGCGGGTACGACAGGTCTTCCAACGCCTTCATCGCTACCTTCAATCCAGCCAACAATAACCGGTGCGCATTCCGTTTCGTCACGGCAATGGCGCGCTCCACAACTGCAAGGCGATGAATGTAAAGAGATGTGGCGAGGTAGACACCCGTTGACATGGGACAGTACCGGTGTATGCGCCGCAGATAATCGGTGATAGAAATTGGCGGAGGAACGCGGCAGTAGAACTTGCGTGTGATGGCGCTGTGTTGGAGGTTCAGGGGCTGCGAGTTCTCTCCGACAATAATATACGGCGCGAGCTGGTTCTGTAACTGCGTCGGCTGATTCTTCAGCTGGACACCATCTATCGCCTGCTGCGCTGGCGCCGCTGCTTGCGGTGCTGGCGCGGCCGTGGGATGCTGAGCAGGTGATTTCGTCGACTGAATACTCGCCGCCGAGTTCCTCCTCAACCGCGCAAGACTCTTCTC
>JAAFKN010000675.1:0-10787 GCA_011800035.1 Thermochaetoides dissita | reverse complement strand
GGAGGGGTTTTTTGTGGAGAGGAGAAGAGGTTGTGAAGGGGGCTGTTGTTGCGGATACAGATCGACCGAGGAGAGTAACAGCTGGGGCGAGGGCTCCTAGGAGAGACGGCCCCCTAACAAATGGGAGGATAGAACCGCTCTTGAGGTTCCTTCGTCCATGTGAAATAGCATTTGCTGCCGGGAAGGCAAGCAGCGCTCGCCGGAGGAGGGGAGTGGTAGTGGGTGTCATCTCGTCATTGTAGCGTTGGGAGCGAAGGGCTTGGTTGTTTGGTTGATTTGGTGGTTGTTCACTTCATCTGGAGTGTTAAGGTATGGCTTATAAGTAGTGCCCTATGCCGGAAAGCGCGTTTGTTGTCCTGCTTAAAAATAGCAGCCCTAGGTCAACATCAGCAAGGACAAACGCCCATCATCTCTCCCGCGATATCGAAGCCGACGATGATGCTCAAACTGACAATGATCCAGGGTCTGGGCTGCGTCGATAAGGTGGGGCAGCGATTGACCAATCAGGACGCGACTGTGCTGGTCTGGTTCGGCTGTTCCGCAGCCCATCCCCCTGGGTGGTCCCCGTCGCTTTGCCTGGTCTGATGCTGACTGGGCGGTGGGTGGGCGGTGGGAATTCGTCCGATGGTTTTTGGTGATGCGACACACCGCGAACCCTCGACGACCAACTTGACAACTGCAAGACACGGGATTCGGATTTGCAGACGCCGACGGCGACAACGACAAGGACAACAACGGCAACGCCCTACTACCGATACACTAGCATACACGACAATAATCAAATAAATTCCGAAAGGCTCTCTCCCTGATCTAAATCCCTTTCCTCCCAATTCCTCGCGACCAGCGCAACACCCATCAATCCCCTTTCCATCATCTTCTATCCAACATGGCCCGTCCACCATCGATCTCAACCAAGCCGGCCGCCTCCCGCGCGGAAGCCTTTAAGAACTGGCTCAAGCTCAAGCACTACCAATTCGAGGTCACCTTCTCCGTGTACACCTTCACCAGGGGAGAGAAGGCCTTTTTCTGTACGCCTGCCGTCACATCACCCCCTTCCCAGCCCAACACTCCCTCAAGCCCAAAAATACCTGTTATCTCGCATTGATATATCTTTGAGCACTGCTAACATGTACGCTGAAAGACATGGTCCTCCTCCTGCTCATCTCCCTCACCCTGGCCGCCACCATCCTGTACTTGCCGCGCCACGTGCGCTTCGTCATCTCGCGCGCCTGGTACTACATCCACGGCGAGGCGCCGCCGTTTGGTGGGGCCGAGTCGGATATCTCATTCCTTGCGACGACGGCGAAAAAGGTGATGGATTCCGCGGCTGCCGCGGTGGAGAAGGCGGCTGCTGGGGCGGCGGCGGCTGCGGGGAGGAGGGAGCTCTGATGGGTGTCTCGATTGGAGGATTGTCCTGGCTTATAAGGAGTTGTTAGATTGGAGAAGCTGGGAATGGAGGGGTGGTTGTGAATGCTTCCCTCGTATATAATGCTGGATTTGATACTGGGGAGGACGTGATGATAAGAATGGAGGCACGTCATGCTTGGACGAACCCTTATCTAATGTCTGACGGGAAGGCTGACTGGGTGAGAACTTGACCGGACGAGGATGTATGCTGCGTTGGATAAAGAGGTATGGCGTTTAGGGTGAGCTATGACAGATAGAACTGGCATGAAGTACACAAACATGTAATAGACTAATAATATCTGATGATGAACCTTAAATCTGGTTACTTCTGACTTTCTGATGAGATCTCTGTTTTGATTGAACTACATATTCTAACATCCAACCTATCTCCCTCACAAGCCAAACCTATATATCCTCAACGACCCATCCTCCCCCGCAATCGCCAGCTCCCGTCCCTTCTCCCCCTCCCTCCTCGGCCCCCACGCCAGCTGCATCACAGCTTTAGGAAGACACAACTCCGCCGGAACATTCAGCATCGATACAATCTCAACATCCCCATTGCCCTGCTCGCCGGCAACCACCTTCAGCGAGACCACAAGCAGCCTCCCAGCCTCGGTACCAACCGCCAAAAGGATCAACCCATCCTCCGTAACCTCCGGCACGAAATCCAGTGCAGTGACTGGGTGCTCCTGCGGGATCGCCGCTGCCTGGATGAACTCTGTCTCCCCAGCACGCCGGATCCAAAGCTTGACGCTCTTGTCGCGTCCGGCAGTAGCAAACACCCTCGCCTCGCTGCCATCCTCGCCCAGACGAACAACAGGTGCCCAGGCACAGTCCAGAATCATCCTGCTGTGCCCCTTCGCGTTGGCTTGGATCTGCTTATACTTGTACTTCGCCCCGTTCGCTTCGTCGTCCGATTCACGCTCAAAGACAACCCACTGCCTATCTCTCCCGACACTCAACAACAACTTGTCATCAGGGTACGAAAACCTTATTCTCGTCACCGTCAAACTATGCGCCGCCAACGGCGGCTTTACCTCCGTCCAGGTTTTAGTCTCAAACATCCTTATTACTGCATGGTTCAGCGATGACGCTTTACACGCGCTGGCGATCACTCCGCCGTCATGGCTCGTCGCGAGACAGGAGAGCTCGTACCCGTGCCCGTAGAGCTTCTCGATCTCGGGCCAGAGTGTGTGCCGAGAAAGAGATTCTTCAAACGGCGGGTGGGAGATCGCCAGCGCCGACGCGCGGATGGCTGTCGCCGGGTCAAAGGCGTCTTCCCGCGAGGTAAGGGGGTTGCTTGGGTCGATGGCTGTATCTTGTGTCGGCAACGGGGCAGTCGGGTCGGCAGAGTCGTCAACTACTTCGACGGCTTTGTTGGACAGCCCAAGCACGGGGATATTTGCTGCATCAGGGGCAGCGGTGGCCGCCTCGGGAGAGGCGTCTGTCAAACGGGCGAGCATTTGCGCCACGGCCTTGGGCTCGGTGAACACGCGCATGAGCTTCTCGTCTGCGCCGGAGACGAAGGAGGTGTTGCTCAGCGTGCCGATGCAGTTGAGGTCGTAGCCGTGGATTTGCGGGCGGGCCATCTCATGCCAGCTGTTGTCGGCGCCCTGGCCGCCGCGCGTCCATTCGGCGTGGAGGCGGGTCGTTTGGTCGGAGCTCGTTGAGAGGAGGTACACGCCGTCCGGGGACCAGGAAATACCCGTTACCGCGCGAGTGTGGCCTGAGACAGCGAAGTGCTGTTTCCAGCTGTCTTCGTTCTGATCATAGTCCCATCTCCGCCAGCTGCCAGTGCGGCCTAGGGTGATGACCGTCGTGCCGGAGGGGGACCACAGGCCCGTCCAGAACCCGCCGATGCTGCCAGTGGCTGTGGTAGCGCCTTTCTCGCGGCTGACTTCGCCCATGCGGGCGATCGTGAGCCAGATGCCGGAGTCGGGGTCGGCTTCCCAGATGGCGAGGGTGTTATCGGCTGAGGCGGAGAGTAGTTGGAGCTTGTTGTTGGAGGGGGAGCGGGACCAGCGCGCGGTGTAGATCCAGTCTTCGTGGCCAAGGAGAAGGGCCTCGAACATGATGCAGTATTTGGTGCTGCCGGCGGTGATTTTGTGGAGTTTCTGGCCTGGCATCAGGGAGTCGACTGAAAGATCCAGGCCGGTTGAGCTCAAGGCTGACAGTGGACTGCCTTGATGAATCCTCCAAAGGCGGATGTACTTGTCTTGGCTGGCTGATGCGAGGAGCAGATCACTGCCTGCCTCCTGCTTCTCACGGATGAAGTCAAGGGAACGGATCCAGTTCTCATGGCCGGGTAATGTAGCCTGAAGGGTGAACTCAGTAACAGGTGCATCCCCGTCCACAGTTGAGGAAGTGTAGATATGGACAACGTTGGTAGTGCCCGCAACCGCCAGGATGACTTCGGTTATTTGCTCGTTCAAGGGGTAAAAGGCGACTGCCAATGGCATGTATCTCTTGACAGTCTTGATTGTCTGCAACAGCGCAAGTTGTCCCGTTGTCGAGTCCAAGGTCCATATCTTGACGGTAGCATCTGCAGCCCCTGTGGCGACAATAGATCTAAATCCTAAACCATTGTCTACCCTTGCGACTCGTAGGACAGCTATGCAATTGATAGGCTCTGTGTGTTCTTGAACGGTCTGAACACATGAAGCGCCGCCATCTCGTGAGTTGATGGCCCAAACCCTCAGCGACTTGTCATCACCGCCAGTGATCAAGTAGCTAAACTGGTCTCCATCTGCCTTGGGGACGAACTTGACAGCCCTAACATGAGCCGTATGGCCACTTAAAGTATGTGATAAGCCGGCTGAATTCTAGCGTTGTGTGAGCTATGAGCCCTCATCAAGATCAGGGATAAGAATGAAAACTTGAACTTACCGAGGGATTCCACAGACACACATTCGTGTCTGAGCCAAAGGCGACAATCCCATCAGCGCCCCAGTCTGCTGCCCAGGCGTATCTGTTTGCTCCAGCCGACAGGTAGCGGCTTTGCACAGTGTCTCTTGCGTTGTCTTGAGCCATGTTGACGCTTCACCCAGGCTCGTCACTTTTGACTCTGCCCCTCGTTAACTGCCCCTCCATTGCATCGACGTTTTGAAGGCCAAGACAGACATCTGCGTTCCGTAACGTAAGGGTGGGCGAACACGCGTTCTGATTGGATGAAAACTGCCTTAGTTTGGAATATTAGGCAGGCAAACAGCTCAAAATAACCGTATATGAACACGGTAATTTACTACTAACGGAAAGTTTGTCTCTGTGTAACTTCACAGCATGGAACCACAGGCACAGGTGGGGTTGTCTTCGCTCAGATTTCAACTTCACACTCTCAATTCCACATCCAACCAACACAACGCCGACAGCTCTCGGGCGCACGAGACAAGCCTCTATCACCATGTCCAGCAAAGCAGAGCCCGAGGATGTTCCCATCACCGTGGATTTCTCGTGAGTGACGACTTCCCCTGCGTCAGGTTTTACTGGGCGCGTGGTGATGCTCTTCCTTTGCAGCCAAGGAGTTCTTATCCCACTACCTTCACCCCGCTTCCATGCACGCAGCTGACATAACGCGACTCGATGCAGCGGCGGTCTCGAGATGCTATTCGACAACCAGCGTCGTCACTCTGTTTCCTTGCCTGCCAAGGATACGGAGGGCAAGCCGGTCACCATCGCATTCTTGATTGATTATCTCTGCAAAAACCTCATGAAGGACCCCCGCACCGATCTGTTCGTGTTAGATAACCACATGTGAGCAGTTTCTTTTACGCACAGCATGATGTGACGACAGTTTTTTAACTGAAGCACAGCCGGCCTGGCATCCTGGTGCTCATCAACGATGCCGATTGGGAACTTGAGGGTGAGGAGGCCTACGAAATTCAGCCGAACGACAACATCTTGTTTGTTTCGACGTTGCATGGAGGATAGAGCCCGAATATCTCCTCCAACAGACCTCTCGTTCAAGCTTCACTTCGCCTCTCTCTTGGCAGGGCTTGCACAGCTCAGCCCAGCCTCTTGCGTCCTATCCCAGCTGATGAGCAACACGCCAAGGGGTTCTTGCCGGCGGCCGATTGTGGTGTTCATGGCGTCCAGGCTGTCGGAACGCACCTCTCACATTCGGCCCAGTATGCTCTCGTCTAGCCTACTGTGATCAGGCACGGTAAAGGCTGCACACTCTTGTTCCCGAATCCCCGCACCCGCCGAGTTGATCATCTTCTGGGCACTGGCCAGTTTCTTCAATGGCTTCTCATTTTTGCGCGGAGATTTCTATGAGAACAGGCTGGATACTGTGTATGTGAACAATGAGGTTGGGGAGGGAGCCAGCCAACCAGCCTGCAAGCAAGCCAGCTGGTACTGTAAGCAGGCCAGACAGACACCCTGCCAATCACCTGACTTGATCGTCATGCGCGTCCTCCCTTCCACGAGCAAGCCATGTTCCGGATCTTCCATGACGAAGGGAGTTGTGAAGGGAGGGTAACACAACGCCGTTGGAGGCATGGCTCGTCACGGCAGAAATGAGGATCAGGCTTGATGGAATATGGGGAAGTTTCAGATCATGTCTGAAGGATGTGATGATTCTATCATATGCCGTTGACTATGTTATTGGGTACTTTTTTGGATTGTACATACTACGAACGACGTGCTTAGCGTCAGATCAATGGTTGAAAAAATGGAAACTCAAAGTTGACTCCAATGCCTTCTGATACTCCACCGCTACCTATGCAGCGCCGTTTTGACCGCCTCTCCTCTCACCTCAGCTTCAACCTTCCATAGACATTATCCGTCGGTCTCTACTTCGGCCCTTCTTACGGTCAGATCCTTCACATCAATGGATAACACCACGATCCCCAAACAATCATGTTGTTCTTTGTCACCGCCATACTCTCCTTTTGCCGAGAAAAGTCGGGTCATCTACGAAGTTTTCATTGCTTGCCATCGTTGAAAATACTTCAACAAAGTCCATAGTCCATGGATGTGCAGTGTGCTGATTCTTTACCCAATCTGTGGAGCCTTAACAAATGGACATGACCTGATACCAAATTCATCATGTCAACCACCGCCCCTTTTACATATGTAGGTCGGGGTACAACATCTGCATTCCTCCGGCCGTCATCGTCGCGGCTGCTGCTGGCTTCGGCTCAATGAAGAACCGAAATCATCACCGACGAGAGGTGCGTCTGAATGTTCCCCTTCATGAACTCTGGAACGTCTCCTGTAGAATACTTATCCCAGCCAGCCCGATGCAGACGAAGGACGTTGGCGAGGAGAGAGGCAACCATGTCAGATGGCGATGCCAGGGGCAATCCACAAAGCCGCCACCTTAGCAGTCCCCAGAAGATCAGGGTGATGAAGCCGGTGAGGGAAGTGTGAGTGAGATATGAGATCTGGCGACGGTTTGAAACTCGAACTATCAAATGAGAAGATGATGATGTAGATCCCTAGTTGAAGTAGGTTCTCGAAAGTTTGTTTACATTCAAAAAGTCTGTGTCAATCAACAACCTGCTTACAATTTTTCAAAGCTCATGTGGCTCGGTCTCAGATGAAAGAGCTCGCGCTGCTTTGGAGTCACTCCGCAGTCCACAAGTCCACACCTCACCCCACAACCTTGCCCCCTTAACTACATTGCACGTACTGAAGTTCTTCCGCTTCCAGTAAGCAGTGGGCCCATCCACCAATCGATAAGCGCACTGATAAACACTTCCAGGCAGCCAAGCAGAGGTCTGGGGTCACAGCTCCTCGACCTCAACCTCAACTTTCATCATTGCCTCTGTTAAAATGTGCCACTTTCACAAAGAACAAGCGCCCATCAGAGAAAAGGGCACGAATTTATCCTGACGGGTCGCAGAGCAATATACTGTCGATAGACGAACCGAATTGCCAATGGGCATGTCTTCCCCAGACCAGCACTCCCATTCTAGGGGCATCATAACCGTCCCTCTTGTGAATCTCTGAATTAGTATCACCGCCACCCAACCACAACAATGGGTGTCCAGTCCCTCTGGACAATCCTCTCCCCCTCCGCGCGCCCCACCGACCTGGCAACCCTCAACCGCAAGCGCCTCGCCATCGACGCCTCCATCTGGATCTACCAGTTCCTGAAAGCCGTCCGCGACAAAGAAGGCAACGCCCTCCGCAACAGTCACATCGTCGGCTTCTTCCGGCGCATCTGCAAGCTCCTGTGGTATGGCGTCAAGCCCGTGTTTGTGTTTGACGGGGGGGCGCCGGCGCTGAAGAGGGCTACGCTGCAGGCAAGGAGACGAAGGAGAGAGGGCAGGAGGGACGATGCGGTACGCACGGCGGGGAGAATACTGGCTGTGCAGATGGCTAGGTTGGCGGAGGAGGAGAGGGAGAAGAAGAAGAGGTTGACTGAGGCGGGGAATGAGGCTGCGAGGAGGGAGGTTGAAGAAGAGCAGGAAGGGTTACCTGCCATGGAGGACATTGTGTATGCCGATGAGTTGGGTATGTCGAAGGCAGAGCGGCTGCGGAATCGCAAGTTTCGCAAGGAGGATGCATACCACCTGCCCGAGCTGGACACCTCCATCGAGGAGATGGCGAAGCCAAACGATCCTCGAATAATGAGCCTCGAAGAGCTGGAGGAATACGCCCGGCAGTTCCAGAACGGCGCAGACATCAACCTCTACGACTTTAGCAAAATCGACTTCGACAGCGACTTCTTTAAGAGCCTGCCGGCCGCAGACCGGTACAACATCCTGAACGCGGCGCGCATCCGCAGCCGCCTGCGCATGGGCCTCAGCAAGGAGCAATTAAACCAGATGTTCCCCGACCGCATGGCCTTTTCGCGATTTCAGATCGAGCGCGTCAAAGAGCGCAACCGTCTTACACAGCGGCTCATGTATGAGATGGGCATGGCTGGGACGGATCTGACGATTGGGCCGAGCCGGATTGCGAGCGATCGGAATAGGGAGTACATCCTGGTGAAGAATGAGGGCGCCGAAGGGGGCTGGGCGTTGGGCGTGGTGAGTAGGGAGAAGGATGTCGGGCAGCGGCATAAGCCGATTGATGTGGATGCGCTGGACGTGAAGTACGAGAAGGAAAGCGAGGATGAGGAGCTGGAGGATGAGGAGTTTGAGGATGTCCCGATCGAGGGGCTGAATAGGTTGCCGAAGCCGAAGATGGAGAGTCTGGGGGTGGATGGGGAGGAGGGGCTGTTCGTTGAGAATGATGGATATTTGTTTGGAGACGAAGATGAAGACCTCAATCGGGCTATTGCGCTATCCCTAGAAGATCAGCGCAGGGCGAGTGAGGATGAGCACGAGGAGCTTCGTCGGGCGATTGCTATGTCGCTGGAGAAGCAGCATGGAGTGAAGGCAGAGCCTGAGCCTGAGCCTAAGCCTGTAGAAGCTGAAGAGACGGAAGTTGAGGAAGAGCCCGAAGGCCCGCCCCCTGAGTGGAAGCAGAGGGCGGTCGAGCCAGCGAAGCCCATCACGAGCACAAACGGCCGCGTGGTGGCGCGCATTGTCAACAACCGGGCCATTGCTGCTGTTCCCCGTCGGCACCAAAGCGAGAGCAGCGACAGTGAGGACAGTGAGGTCGATCTGCAGGCTGCTCTGGCGGCTGCGAGGAAGATGCAGACTAAGCCTGAGTTAAAGCCCCAGCCTAAGCAGGCGTCTGCGAAGGCTACCAGGAGCCCTTTCGACGGCCCTCTGCCGTTTGAGAAGCTTGATTGGAGAGGCATGCTGAGCGCGAAGGCATCCTCGGCCCAAAAGGAGGCAGAAGCGGGCCTGGGTCACGCTACAGAGACAGGCGAGCTGGAAGCTGAGTCTGAGGACGAAGCCGGCGGCTTTATCAAGGAGCCCGAGGAGCCTGAGTCCAAGGACAAGGAGAAGCCGCTTCCGCTGCCTCCATGGCTGACTGACACGACTGACATTCGCGAGTCGCTCAGGAGAGAGCAGGAGCGAGAAGCAGAGATGAATGCACGCGCTGAAGAGATGAAGGCTGAGTTCCGGTTCGACCAGGGCCGGGACGACGAGGTCATCGAAATCGCCTCGTCGAGCAGCGACAGTGATATTGAGATTCTGGATGCGCCGCCGGAGCCTGCTCCTGTAACGAAGACGCCAGAGCCAGAGCCAGGGGCTAGCCTGCCTTCGCTGGCAGATCTCTTGAAAGAAAATGCCGAGAGGGCTGCTCAAGAGGAAGCTTCAAAAACCAAGAGCGCCACACCAGAGAAGGTCCAGGCCGAGCCGGCAGATGCAGAGGCAGAGGCAGAGGCAGACGAGGACGAAGAAGCTGTGTTCGAGGATGTCTCCTTGCCCACTGCCCCTAAGCTGACCCTCGAGATCACTGAGTCTGTTCCCGTCCCAAGTGAGCCCATGGAGGAGACAGCGACAGCTCTAGCCCCTCATGAAGAGGACTTCCTTCCCGAAGAGTCTACTAGTATCGACCCCGACGCCCCCGCCGCCGAAGAATTCGACGACTTCAGCGACCCAGAGGACGAAGCCCTGCTCGCGCAACTGGCCGAAGAAGCCGAAGAACACGCCCGCTTCGCCAGCCAGCTCAACAACAAATCCGTCCGCGAAAACCAGCAAGACTACGAACAAGAACTGCGCTCCCTGCGCAGCCAACAAAAGCGTGACCGCCGCGACGCCGACGAAGTGACCCAAGTCATGATCAGCGAGTGCCAGACCCTGCTCCAACTCTTCGGCATCCCGTACATCACCGCGCCCATGGAAGCCGAGGCCCAATGCGCCGAGCTCGTCCGTCTCGGGTTGGTGGACGGCATCGTCACTGACGACAGCGACACCTTTCTGTTTGGTGGCACGCGCGTGTACAAGAATGTTTTTAACTCGAATAAATACGTCGAGTGCTACCTCGCGTCAGAAATCGAGTCCGAGCTCTCCCTCTCGCGCGAACAACTCATCTCTTTAGCCTTACTGCTCGGATCAGACTACACCGAAGGCCTGCCCGGCGTCGGGCCCGTCACGGCCCTCGAGATACTGTCCCACTTTCCCCCCGGCGACAAACAAGCCCTGATCCAGTTCGCCGAGTGGTGGACTGACGTGCAGCAGCGGGGACGCCCCGCCTCTGCTGATGCGTCGTCTCCGTGGAGGATGAAATTCCGCCGTGCCCACGCAACGAAACTGTTCCTCCCCACCGGATGGCCCTCCCCCGCCGTCTGGGACGCATACCTCTCTCCTGAAGTCGACTCTTCCACGGAGCCGTTCCAATGGGGTGTTCCCGACGTAGAAGGCCTCCGACGCTTTTTGATGGGCACAGTGGGCTGGGGGAAGGAGAAAACGGATGAGGTTCTGCTGCCTGTGGTAAGGGATATGAATCGGCGCGAGATGGAGGGCACACAGATGAATATTACGAGATGATATGAATGGAATGGGGACGTCGTTGGCGCGGCTCGATCAGTGGCG
>JAAFKN010000674.1:0-10795 GCA_011800035.1 Thermochaetoides dissita | reverse complement strand
GGGTTAGTGTTGTTTTTGGGTAGCTTGAAGGACTTACATTGGGATAGAAGGGCTTGAATATTAGAATTGGATATCGGCGTTCATTTGGATGTAAAATTAGGAATCTTGGGATTTAAGGGCATGATCGCCCGAATGTATAGGCCTAGGGTTATCAAATCGAAATCTTTCTGACGAGCAGATTATTATATGGGCCGCTAATGGGTTCCACGATGGAACCGAGAAACCGAGACATAAACTCGTGGGGTCTCCAAACAAACTTCTGCTTAGAACTCCGTTCAAGTGTCACAAGCAAAACCCCCACCTGTTCATCAAGAGATGGTGAGATTTGGTTCTTTTAATGCATAATGTTGTTGGGCGTTGTCTCCTTTGGGAAGCAATGCGTCATCATGCGTGTGTTGATAAGGCTGATATGCATATATCGAGGCGGCTAACCCTGGTTTGGGTAGACGCAGGAAACTATCCGTCACAATCCTCCCCTAGCCCGCTAGCGTAGGTACCATTAGATAAGCCACCAATCAAATGGCATGCTTGCGCCCAAGACGCCCACCACGGCAACACGCACTGTTTGCAACGTGCTCGCCGTTGAACCCATTGAGATAGCGACAGCTCGTTGCGTCGCAGATGCGATAATGCAAAGTCAACATGCAATCGCCGTGGGAGCCGATCCCATTGGTCCCTGAGGGCGGTCGGAATTGTGCCGGAAAGAGGGTCTTTGTCGGCAGGTCTTGGCGCGGCGTGGCGGCAGAAAGTGTGTGATTGGCTGCCCGAGAGAAAAGGACGATCGAGGTGGGGGATTTTTGGACGGGGTCCAGGGTTGCATCATCAATCGATCATTTGCCAAATGCTTTGCAGGAGCCGCCGCCGCCTGCGGCTATATCCCTGTCTTGGTGATTCGTGGTGTTTGCTTGTTCTCGCATGATTGTGGCTAGCTTTGTTGGCTTGTGCCCAAAGTTTTCGCTGAAATGTGAAAGCATTTCTGGCAGCCCTTCCATCTGGGCTTCTTCAGCCTGCTAGGGCAGAACTTTGCCAGGGCCGGCGCTCCAACCAGACCCAAGCGGCGAAACCGCCAGCTGAGATCTGGGTCCAGGGTCGTCAGGGCCAGGTCCTCAGAGGCGGGGTCCAAAGTCCAGGGTTCAGCCCACCACCAACAAGTCACCAAGCCTGTCGCAAATCACAAGCTCCAAAAGTTCAAACTTTTGGATCTCAGCGTCGGCGCGGTAGCCGACAAGAAGGCTCTCAATTCTGTGCGAAACCGGGGTAGACAAAGACAAAGAACCTGATGTGGAAATTCTGACAACATCGAGAATGGCTGCAGAGCCACAGAGTGGGAAGGTTACACAAAAATTGGAGGGCACCATTTGCCAAGCAAGCCGCGTTGGACGCGGCCAGGCAGTCATTGGTGCTTTGGGAAGCTGCATTGAAGAAGCCAACGGACGATTGACACGCCGAGGACCAGCGCAACGGATGCTGGCACGCACCAGCATCAGCCAGGCCTGAGATATGTGTCTTGAAGGTTGGGATCAACAGCAAGACCAAGACACAACACACACACACGCACACAGCAACTATGCCACCCAAAAGCATCTCGGAACACGCGTCGCTTCAAGATGTGATCTGGGCAGGTTGAGGGCCGAGCTGAGCCGCCGAACATCTGGGGTCGAGTACCCAGAGGCCCAAGAGTCTAGGGATAACGGGAAGATCGGGTAGAGCAGCCAAGCAGTTTATCTGCTTATCTGCCGCACAAGCATGTCATAAGGCGAGTAATATCACAGGGCCGAGAGGACCACGGGTCTTGGGTGCAGCAGGGTGCAGAAGACGCAGACGACACAGCCAGTGGCGGCTGAGATACGGTTCGCACTCGATACAATGGATGCAATGGGAGCGACGGACGCATCAAGGGATCATGAAATGCTACGGCCCATGTATTGCAGCGCTTGGCAAGCAGCTGCCAGCCGGACAACCCAACTCTAGCGAGGTGATTAAGTACCTGGTGAAGGGGGTGAAGGGGCATCACGGCCCGTGTTAAGTGTTGTACGTAGTAGTGTATTTCTACGGACACGCCGTATTCTCTCTGCCGACCTGACACATCCACAATCCACAACAAGCATTCCACCTCACAGTCCGCAGCAGAGCCAATCCAGTCCAGTCCAGTCCTAATCCCCTCGCAGCTTCTGTAGTCCTGCGCCTGTTTTGGCTCTTGGACTTGCGCTCTCCTCAACTTTCCGTTTCCTATTTCCATCCTGAGCTGGCCGTCCACCAAGTCGGGCAGGTAGGACCGGTGGACTCGCTGAGGCTAGCACTTGCTTCTGCTGCTTTCAGTGTCTGGATTGATTTTGCATTTTTATTCGAGCCCCGTCTCCATCTAACGGCCCAAGCTCCCGTTCCCCTCACTTTTCCCTCTCTCTGGCCCCAGTCCCACCTGGTTAAGTGAGAGCATCCACATCCACATCCACTCTCAGCCCGGGCCTAGCTCTGTGGCAGCTCGACAGCTCACAGCAATTAGGGTAAGCAACGCTGCAACCAACCTGGAACTCAGCTTGCATCGCTCCTTCCGCCGGCCTCGTGTCCTCGCCGCTCTTGCCATTTCACCGATCGCCGTTCCCCTCTCTGTGCGACGCAGACCAAGCAGACGCCAGCCTACCTACTGCTTGCCTCGCAGCTCGGCGCATCGCATCACTCCCGACGCACCCACAGCACTCTGAGCCCGTGCCGTCTGCCTTGCAACAAGCAGCAGGTAGCGAGCAGCGAGCAGCGAGCAACACAAAACAGCAGCCCACACAAGCACAGCAGCACAGAAGCGCAACCGGCAACCAAGGCCCAAGAATCCAAGACCCAAGCCCAAACCCTTAGCCGACCCACGCGCGGCATCGGACCAGCGTCCGCGTCTAGTTCTCAGTCCCCGTTCCGCAAAAGGCCGGTTGGATCCCTGACCGCCCAACCCGTTGCTCGGCCTGCCGACCGTCATCAAGCAAGCCTCTCATCGCTCAAACTCAAGCTCAGCTCAACGCCAGCCCCAACTTGCATCTCACGAAGCATGCCCTCCACGACTCTGTCCGCATTATGACCATGCTGTGCTTCTGTTGATCGCCCGTCGCCCGAGGCCCGCTGGCCGCTAGCTTCCCACGGCTCCTCACACCGCAGCGCCAAGCCCACCGAATCCTACCCATCAACCCGTCGCGAGCCTCTGCTCATCCTCATCAATCTCACACATCCAGCAACATCTGCTCACTCTGTCCGGTCGCCCTCCTCTACGCTACGCTGCTCGCCAGGCTGGTCGCCGCACTAGGATCCGCACATCGCCAGGAGTCGACATCGCCGCGAGTCCGTCACGGCGCCGCTTGTCATTTGATCTTCCCGTCATGAATGATCGGGCCCTGTGAAAAGCGTCAAACATGAACAGAATTGTCAACACGCCCCTCGGCCCCCCTCCTCAACAGAAGATTCGCTTCGTCAACAACCCAGGTCAGCCCCCGGCCAAACGCCGGAGGATAACTGCAGCGTACGTTTTCTGCCCTCTCCTGCTCTTATTCTGCTCTCATATCTCCGCCCGTCCTGTCCTGTGTGCCATTTCACGGCCTTCCCTCACCGACTGCTCACATACCTACCCTGAGATGTAACATGCCATGTATCGTGATGAGAGCATATTCTAAACGCCACCAGATGCCTGACCTGCCGGAAACGAAAGACTCGCTGCGACGGCAAGAAGCCGATCTGCACGACGTGCTCCAACAATGGACACGCCTGTCTCGGCTATTCGGAGGGTGAGAAAAAGGAGGTAGGGGCACATGATGACTCGAGGGCTGTTAAAGTCGAGTCAACCCCCGGCCTGCACGGCCTGGATAACCACAGCAATCTCCCCGACCACACTTGGAGGAGAAAGTCTACTGCTGCGCAAAATCGCCCTCCCGTTGCTGGCTTTGTCGACGACGACATGAAGTGTGACACCAGTTCCAGCGCCACAGTCACTCCCCGTCCGGCCCTCGACAATGGCAACGACTGGGACCATGATGAAAAGCCAGCTTCTAAAGACACGCCGCCGAACCAGACCTCATCCTCAGCCTCATCAGATGGCAGCAGGACCGCTAACAACCGCTCGCCGGTCCATCGTCATACGGAGAGCCGCCGTGTGCCCTACTTCCGTTACTTTGGCACCACGGCCATCGTCCCAGGCTTCAAGAAGGTCCTAGTGGATGTTATCTTTCGCAAGTCTCACCAGTCGAACAACTTCTCTAAGACGCATTCGTCTGCTCTGGGCGGTCATGACCCTTCATCGAAAGACGTCTCTGGCTATGACCCGGATCAGGACCCTCCCCTTGACGGGGGAGAACGATTTGCCTATTATGATGCTCACAGCCCGGAGCCCGTTCCCCCATTGATCTTCATGCTTGTCGATACTTTCTTCCGTCAGCTCGGCTGCAACTATCTCTTCCTGCGCAAAGAACGCTTCGTTCGTCTGCTTAAGGAAAAGCGGCTCGAGCCGATTCTCGTCGACACTGTATGTGCTTTGGCGGCTCGCTTTGTGGAGCATCCTACACTGATCCAAGTGACCGCGAGACACTTTGGACGACCAGTCAGAAAGCATGAATACGGTCATCTCTATGCCCAGCGGGCGAAGAGCGCCATTGTCGATCATTTCCCTTGCCCGTCGGTCGCTGCTGTCCAGGCTGCCCTGCTGATGGCGTATGAGGCCTTTGGTGCCAACCAGGACAGCGCCCTTTGGATGTACCTGGGCATCGCCATTCGAATGGTTCTTGACCTGGGTTTGCAGAGGATCGAGGGTATCAAGTACCGTGGCGAGCGTGATCCGTGGTACACAAGGTTCTGGAGTCGCCGGGATAGGGAAGAGCCAGACGGGCCTGATGCCAAAGGTGTCGAGGATACCCTCAGCCCAGAAGAACAACGTGAGGTAGAGCAAGAGCGCATCGATACCTTTTGGGCTGTCTTTGTCCTAGACCGTGTCATCTCGTCCAGCACGGGTAGGCCCGTGACCTTCCGGGATGACGATTTCGATCTGTCGCTTCCCGAGCCGACCCTGGACCCAAACACCGGCTGGCCCGCTCCGTTTCCTACCTTCAGCGAGATTATCCATCTGTACGGCCGCGTGTCCGATGTGCTCAACAACATCCGCGATGCCAGCGATCTCACTGAGGACAAGATGCAGAAGCTCTCCAGGATGGAAAGCGATCTGACAGCCTTGTACAAGAAGCAGGACTCTCGCCTACACTTCAACCCTGTTAACTTCCGCCAATACGTCGAGATGAACCAGGGAACTACCTTCATTCTTCTGCACTTCTGGTTCCATGCGCTCATCATTGTTCTTCATCAGCCGACCCTGTTGACGCCGTTCCACGACATGAAACCGATCCAGTTGCTGCCCAACAGCCCCCAGTTGTCCATGTCGAGCGCCAAAACCATTGCCGATATCCTTGCTTTCGCCGAGCTCATCGACCCCAAGAGTCTTGTTGGCAACCCCTTCACCTCGCAGCCCATCTACATTGCTGCCTGTGCCTTCCTGATGGAATCAGTCGCCAACACCTCGACCCCGCCCTCCCGTGAGGGAACCCCTGTTCCAGACGCTAAGAATGATCATAGCCGATGGGGAAGGGAGGGTCAACCGAAACACTCCTTGCTTGCGCATGCGGCCAACGAAAACTATCAACGCTGCTACAAGTCGCTCCAAGAGCTGGAAAAATACTGGGCCGGCGTTGGCTACATCCTGAACGCTTTGGATCAGAAATCGAAGGGCATCTGGGATTGCGAGGCCTTCTCGAAGGACGAGTCCACATACGCAGAAAGAGAACTCCGTTCCAGGCTCGACATCTCATACTCTCCGGCCCCTCCGACGGCTCCGTTTGCCTGTGCACTGCTCACCGGCACGACCAATTCGCCCAACACCAACGTGACCGTGATGCTGAAGGATTCGGCCACAGCCCAGGTTGCTACAGCCACAATCACTCTGCCTCCTCCCTCGGCTCTTGCACAATCGGCCCAAGTATCCGCACCGACACTTCCAGGCAACATGGTGTATGATCCTATCCGTCAGAGTCTTCCCGGGACACCGCTGCCACCGGCCTACCTACAACCCAGCATCGGGACACCGCGGTTCCCGCCCAACACACCGCGGGGGAGCCGCTCCTCGCAATCTCCAGGGCTGGGGAAATTACCTGTCCCAATCAAGTACGAAATGTCACCGCCTGCGGACATGGATTCTATCAACCAGCGTGGCGATATGAGCCCACCGCCGCTGCATGTTGCATCCGGGTCCCTCTCAGACCACGATTCGATGACACAGTCCTCATACAATACGCCGAACTCACAACAACATTCAGCCTACGATTCAGCGACCATGCACGACCGGTCATCCTCGGGTACTCCTACAGATTCGGGCATGAGTCAGCAGCACTCCTTGCCTACTCACACCCACAACAGCAATTACCTTTCTCATCATGATCAATACAGCCACCATCACCACAGCAACAGCAACCACCACGACTACATGCATCACGACAACAATAGCGCTTCACACAATACGAACTATGTCACAAGCATGGACTTCTCGCAGTCCAACATGATCCCAGGCGGTGGCGTGTCCCCCTCTCCATCCAACAGCGGCGGATCGTCCGGATTCGGTATGCTCAACCCCGTGCCAGAGATTAACCTCAACGAGGTATTCGAGCTCAGCACAGATATCAACATCGAGTCCCTGGGTACGGAAAGTGATACCATGATTGCGCCGGCGCCCTGGCTTGAGCTTCTGCCGCTTGAGAGATTGGTGGGCTTGTTCGAGGAGGGCATCAATGCCCAGCAGGGGCAGACTCAAGGGCAGTGGTATCATCATGGGAGAGATTGAGAGGCGGAAAGATTTGTGGGTATCAGGAGCAGGTCAAGCCTGGCGTATGGGGATGGATGGAGTAAGGTCTTGATTTGGTGTTTCATTTCGGTTATCTCCATTACTCCTTCGTTTCTTGTTTGATACTTTCTTATCTGGTTGGAGCACGGATATCCTCTTGTGTTTATTTTTATCTATCTATCTTATACTTTGTCTTTTGTTTTTCCCGGATTTGTCGTTGAGTACCTTGGTATCATGATCATTTTATGAGCATGGCTTCATGAGTTCATGAGGGCGGGTTGGTGGATGGGTGGTGGACATGGGATGATTTGCTTTTCGTATAGATGGCCAGACGTTTTAGAGATCATCTAGGTGATTTGCGTAAAGGACATGTTTAGGGACATGGGTCGGAAATGGAATGTTTTCTCCGGCTGCATCTGCTGAACATCGTGCATCAATACGTGGTGACTGGCTTAGGTATGTCTGGCCTTGTGTTCCCTCTCACAGGTCGTAGCTGCTGTGTGCTACCCATACCCCATGCTACCAGTCATGTCTACCTAGGGGCAAGACATCTTCACTACTCGGCAAGGTAAGGTAGGTCCCAAGGAGCCCGAAAGTATGCTGACGAAATCTCATAACAAACTAAATCCATCTAGAATGCCCTATATACAAAACATAGGCAATGCAATATATACAATCCAAAACCAAATCAATCAATCCAAAACCTAATATCAACTCCCCCTCATGCTTCATCTCCCCTAGAGCTGGCTGACCTCACCCCCAAGCTTCTTGGTGCAAAACGCCCCAAAGTACTGGTTCAGCGCGTCGACCGTCGCACTTCCCTCCTCCAGCGCAACCACAATGCCAACGTACCCGTCCGGCCTGACAACCACGACACCGCCCTTCTCCTGGTCCAACCCCATCTTCGCGTGCGCAGCGGCCTTGGCATCGGGCACGCGGCGATCCCACCTGTCATCGGCATAGATGTGGTCGCGATACCGTGCCAGCAGGGCGGGGACATGGCGGCTGATCTCGATCTCGGGCCGCTTGGCGGCGAAGATGGTGCAGAGGGTGTAGAAGAAGGAGTGGGGGTTGTGGCGCTCGTGGTGGGAGACTTGCGCTGCGTCGGGGCGGGCGTAGGCGCTGTAGAAGGAGTTCTTCTTCTCGAGGTTGGCCGCGAAGTCCTTGAGGGCTTGGGCTGTGACCGAGGGGTTGCCGGCGAAGATAAAGATGCGGAAGGAGCCGTTCAGGGGAACTTCTTGCTCCAGGTGGACGACGTTGGCGTCGACGACGCGGGTCACGTCCGCGATGGTGAGGAGACGGCCGGGCATGAGGCGGGTGGTGGATTTGGAGGGGTGCAGGATGACGTGGGACTGGGCCGGGTGGGCCGGGTGCCAGTTCAGGGCGTTTTCTTTGTAGAAGACGCCGTAGCCCGAGGTGAATTCGCAGGCTGCTTTGAAGGTCTTGATGAACTCGTTTTCTTCTTCAACAGAAGATTCGGATTGCTGGGTGTGGGTGCTGGCGGCAGCGACTTCGGAAGCCTGAGGAGGGCGCTGGGAGAAGAGCTTGGCGTACTTGTTGTCGAAGGCGAGCAGGGCCTCGGCGACCTCCTTGCGCTCGGGCTCGTAGGTTTCGAGGATCTCGCGGCGGGCGAAACCGGCCTCGACGAGGTGGATCTTCCAGGCCAGGTTGAGGGCGTCGAGGAAGGCTGTGTTCATGCCCTGGCCGGCCTTGGGGCTGTGGGTGTGGCAGGCGTCGCCGCCGAGGAAAACACGGTGGTCGAGCGTGTAGCGGTCCGAGATGCCCTGGCCGATGGGGTAGACCGAGTACCACTCGACGGTCTCCCACTCGATGGAGTAGGGCTGCAGGATGCGCTTCGCGCGCTCCTGGACCTCCTCGGCGGTGGCGGTCTTGCGAGGATGGAAGTCGGGCTCCTCGGACGAGGCGATCTGGATGTAGAGGCGCACCATGTTTTTCTCGCGAGGGATGACCATGATGGAGCCGTGGGCCGAGTGGATGGTGCATTTCATCTGCTCGAGTCAGCGTGGGATGGTTCGGGGAGGGGAAAAAAAGAAGTGGGTGTTTACCTTGATATCAGGGAAGTCGGTCTTGACAACGCCGTCCATGACACCCCAGACGTAGGAGATAGGATCCTTGTGCTTGATGCCAATCTTGAGCTGGTCACGGATGAACGAGCGAGCACCCTCGCCGCCAAAGAGGTACTTCGCCTTGACGGTCTGCTTGAAAGTGCCATCGACGTGCGCCAGCTCAACAGTAACAGGGTACTCGGGATCAGCCTTCTCATCGGAAGTGAAGCCCGTGATGGTCCACGGCCGCTGGATCTCAACGCCGCTCTTCTTCAGATCCGAGATGAAAACGCGCTCAATCAGACCCTGGTGCAGCAGAGTCGTGAAGGGGTAGCGAGCATCAATGAAACTGGGGCAGCTGGGCCAGGTGCCGGTGCGGACGATGCCCTTGCCGCTCTTGGGAGGGTCCCAGAAGGCGACCTCGTAGACGCGGGCCGGCTTGTGGGCCATGATGGCCGACTTGAGGCCCATGTTGCGCAGGAGGTCGAGGGAACGGGGCTGGATGCCGTCAGCGCGGCCTGTGGGGGTCGGCTCTGGGCGGTTGTCGATGTGCTTGATGCGGTAGCCCCAGCGCGCCAGGCACGTCGAGAGCATCAGGCCAACGGGTCCGGCGCCGACGATGACTGTTTCTCTTTGTCAGTATGCTGTTTCAAATAAGAGGAGCATAGATGTGACATACCAATGTCATAGTGGTTGAGGGTAGGGTGCTTCTTGGTCTGGGTCTCGGTCTGGATAGCCATGGTGGTGTGATAATGTTGATGATATCGATGATGTATGCTAACTATTGAAACCCAAACAACAGAAGGAAAAAAAAAATGGTGGAAGTGGCACACTATCAAGGTAGCAGTGCAGGGTATGTTGGAAGAAAAGCTGGGGGTGAGATTGGAAAGACAGGAGCCAAAATCCGGGGAAGGCGAGCGTCTTGTATTTGAAGACCAAAGAGACCACAAGACTCAGCTAGACACTGGACCCTAGGGGACCCCGGGTCCGGGCTCAAGATCCGAGTGACAGATCCGGGCAAGAAGAACGGGAGCGAGCAGACAGGCAGACCAGGGATTGTCAGTCAGGCCAGCCAGGTTCGATCGCCAATTGCAACGGCTCCCGTCGGGGCGGACGGCGGCGGGCAGGGCAGCAAGTATGGTACGAGCCCAGACACGGCGGCAAGCAGCTCGGGAAGCTGGGCCTGCCTTCGCTGCCTGTGTGTGGCGATCCACTCACACACATCGTGGGACTCGTGGGAGGGATTCGAATCTCGGGGCTAAGGACAGGCACGGCGAGTTCATCGCTTCTTTTCAGCTAACACACCGACACCCACACCCCTTCGATATCCACATCTCCATTCACACCTTCATCCACATACCCACATCATCCCTCCTTCGAGACAGCGACAAGCCCGTGTCGCGTCTCCGTTCGGCTCAGCGCAGCGAGCGCAGCCGCAGGGCGTGCATGGTCATGAGGGCGCCGCCGGCAAGATAGGGCGGCTCTGAGAGAGTCTGGGGGGACAACATGCCCACGGGGCCGGCTACATTTCCTGGGAACGGCCTGTCAATCCCGTCAATTAGCGGGAGAGGCATCCCTACTGGGGAGAAAAACCCCGAGCGCCGAGTAAGATGTCGGTCTTGGGTGTCTTGGTATCACTTTTGTTTGTCTTGGGGCCAAGTGAAAGTGGAGGGTGGCATCCCATCTGTCCAGATTCCTGACTTCCTCACTTTCCGCCAACCAGTTTTCATGTTTCTTTGTCGACTCGACTCCTTCCTGCAGACATTGCACACTCAATCAATGGAAGGCTGACCCCCCTGCGTGTGCAACATGTCTTCGTTTGCTGCGATCGGTGAAATGGCAAGAGCGGCGAGGACACGAGGCCGGCGGAAGGAGCGAT